>CM022303.1:216784254-217009729 GCA_011799875.1 Thinopyrum elongatum
ATAATACACTAGATGCATGCTGGATAGCGGTCGATGTGTGGAGTAATAGTAGTAGATGCAGATTCGTTTTGGTCTACTAATCTTGGACGTGATGCCTATATAATGATCATTGCCTTGGATATCATCATAATTATTTGATCTTCTATCAATTGTGCAACAGTAATTTGTTTACCCACCGTATGCTATTTTCTCGAGAGAAGGCACTAGTGAAATCTACGGCCCCGAGGTCTATCTTTTTATCATATTCCTTTCCGATCTATTTTTTCACCGCATTTGCTTTCAGATCTATTATTCCAAAAACCCAAAAATACTTTGCTGCACTTTTTATTTGCATCGTTTATTTCGTGTTTTATTCAGATCTATTTATCCAATCTCATACTACTTAATATATCTTTTTACCGAGGAGGGATTGACAACCCCTCTTACGCGTTGGGATGCGAGGTTTTGTTCTTTTTGTTGAGGTACCGTTTACATAGTGTTGCTTGGTTCTTCTACTGATTCGATAACCTTGGTTTCATAACTAAGGGAAATACCTACCATAGCTGTACTGCATCATCCTTTCCTCTTTGGGGAAATTCCAACGCAGTTTCAAGCCGCATCAGAGGGCGAGCCTTACAGAAACCCCCCAAGGGGTAACCATTAGTTAGTTGCTCCCCACCTTAAGCGCCGACAAGCAAGTTGGTGCTCGCACGCATGCAAGTAGCCCGTAGTGAAATCTCACGACAACTCGCTCGGCCGCTCGCTTGCTGCGCCCAACCGATCAAAACTGACTGCTCCACCATTCAAAATAAATACGTATCCGGTTGAGACTTCGAGTCACCCGGATCAGTGTCGAAACTAGCATCGACGCAACCCTTTACGACGAGCTCTTCTTAACCTCCATAAACAAGAAACATTTTCTTGGTCCTCTTTAGGTACTTAAGAATATTTTTGACCGCTGTCTAGTGATCCACTCTTGGATCACTCTCGTACCTACCTGCTAGACTCATGGCAAGGCACACATCAGGTCTGGTACCCAGCATGTCATGCATTATAGAGCATATGGCTGAGGCATAGGGGCGACTTTCATCCTTTCTCTTTCTTCTGCCGTGGTCGGGCTTTCGGTCTTACTCTACTTCACACCTTACAACACGAGCAAGAACCCCTTGTTCGACTGGTCCATTTTAAACTTCTTCAAAACTTTGTCAAGGTATGTGCTTTCTGAAAGTCCGATCATGCATCTTGATCTATCTCTATAGATCTTGATGCCCAATATGTAAGCAGCTTCACCCAGGTCTTTCATTAGAAAACTCTTGTTCAAGTAATCCTTTATGCTTTCTAGAAATTATATATCATTTTCAATCAATAATATGTCATCCACATACAGTATTAGAAATGCTACAGAGCTCCCACTCAATTTCTTGTAAATACAGGCCTCTCCATAAGTTTGTATAAAACTAAAAGCTTTGATCACCTTATCAAACTGTGGATTGCAACTCTGAGATGCTTGCACCAGTCCATAAATGGATCACTGGAGCTTGCATACCTTGTTAGCATCCTTAGGATTGACAAAACCTTCTGGTTGCATCATATACAACTCTTCCTTAAGGAAACCGTTAAGGAACGCAGTTCGGACGTCCATCTGCCAAATTTCATAATCGAAAAATGTGGCAATTGCTAACATAATCCTAACAAACTTCAGCATCCTACATTGAGAAAGTCTCATCGTAGTCAACCCCTTGAACTTGTCAAAATCCATTTGCGACAAATCGAGCAACTAGGGTTCCCCCCGGGTCGCTGCCAGAGGGCGACCTGGGGGAGGGCTACATGACCTAGCTCTACCAAATCACATTATTTTTTGGCTATAAAAATTGAAATTTATGGGGTTGGTGGAGCCAACCAAAGGTATGGGTGTTGCCAGCGGGCACAAGGAAATGTAATTATGTCATTTTTGTTGGCATAATTTTGTTGGTATAGCCAGGAAACCATGGGAGGTTTTGAGCACTCAGAAGCAACTAACCAAATTCAAGATTCACAAACATCAAATTCAAGATTCATAAACAGAGAAGGTTTCATTGATGCCCTATATATGAAGACTGTTACATGTTTTTTTTTCTTTTTTCAAAAAGGAGGAATACCCCAGGCCACTACATCTCTTGATTCACACATCCATATTATTAAAAATCCAGGTTCAGCACAAGGTCCCAAATAGTACTGTGAAACAAATAAAAAGTAAACTACCACAACCGATGAAAATAGGAAAAGATGACTATACACCTATCCTATTGATGGACCGCCATCCAAACCTATTGTATGTATACCGTGCAACCATCTCCCATCAGTAGCACCCAATATCCATAAGCTCCCTGTGGTCCGCATGGCTGAGTAATGACCATGTACGGATCGAAGCTGATGCCCTGAAGATAACTGATGACCCATAGGGGATCAATCGTAGTCCTTTCGATAAGTAAGAGTTTCGAACCCAAGGAGGAGCAGAAGGAAATGATAAGCGGTTTTTGGCAAGGTATTCTTTGCAAGTACTAAAAGTAGCAGTAACAAATAGTTTTGTAGTAGGATAATTCGTAACAAGTAACAAGTAGCAATAGTAACAAAGTGCAACAAGGTGGCCCAATCCTTTTTATAAAAAGGACAAGCCGGAACATTCTCTTATAGTAAGGAAAGCGTTCTCAAGGACACATTGGAATTGTCATCTAGTCACGTTCATCATGTTTTTAGTTGATTCGTGTTTGCTACTTTGTTAATTTGATATGTGGGTGGACCACTGCTAGGTGATACGTCTCTAATGTATCTATAATTTTTTATTGTTCCATGCTATTATAGTACCAACCTTGGATGTTTATTATGCAATTATATTTCATTTTTTGGGACTAACCTATCAACCTAGTGCTAGTTGTTGTTTTTTTGCTTGTTTTTGGCTTTTCGGAAAATCAGTACCAAACGAAGTCCAAACGCTACGAAACTTTTTGACGATTTTTTCTGGACCACAAGGGACCCAAGAAGCTTCGGCAGAAGACCTGAAGTGCCATGATACGTCCATTTTGCATCATGTTTTCCTACTATTATTTATGATGTTTTTGATCAAAATAATACTTTGTGGTGCAATACTAATGCCTATTCTCTCTTAATTTTCAAGATTTACATGAAGAGGGAGATTTCCGGCAGTTGGAATTCCGGACCTGAAAAAACTACATCAGAGATACCTATTCTGCAGAACTCCAAATGAGCTAAAATTTCACAGAGAATTATTTTGGAACATATAAAAAATACTGGAAGAAATAAATACCACATGGGGCCTTGGTGGCTTGTGGGGCCCCTGGTCATCCTCCGTGGCCCATCTTCTGCTATATGACGCCATTTGCCCTAGAAAAAAATAAGGAGAGGACTTTCGGGGCAAAGCGCCGCCGTCTCGAGGTGGAACCTGGGCAGAAGCACTATTGCTCTCCGGCGGAGCGATTCCGCCGGGGATACTTCCCTCTAGGAGGTGGAAATCAAAGCCATTGACATCACCAACAACCCTCTCATCATGGGAGGACCAATCTTCATCAACATCTTCACCAACGCCATGTCATCTCAAACCCTAGTTCATCTCCTATATTCAATCTTTGTCTGAAAACCTCAAATTGGTACCTATGGGTTGCTAGTAGTGTTGATTACACCTTGTAGTTGATGCTAGTTGGTTTATTTGGTGGAAGATTATATGTTCATATCCTTGATGCTATTTAATACCCCTCTGATCTTGGACATGAATATGATTTGTGAGTAGTTACTTTTGTTCTTGAGGGCATGGGAGAAGTCTTGTCATAAGTAATCATGTAAATTTGGTATTCGTTCGATATTTGGATGATACACATGCTGTTGTTTCCATCGGTGGTGTCGTGCGAACATCGACTACATGACACTTCACCATCCTTGGGCCTAAGGGAAGGCATTGTGGAGTAGTAATTAGATGATGTGTCGTGGGAGAACACGATCACCTATGGGGGCATCGGCCCCTTTGTGGTTCGGCAAGGGGAAGATCACGTTGCACAAAGAGCGGAGGCCATGATACAGCATGGCGATGGTGACACTGGTGGTTTTTACACATGTTCGGGCCGCTGTGAAGCGTAAAACCCTACTCCTGCATTGGAGGATTGGATGGAGGAACACAAAGAACGCGCAGCGCTTAAACCCGGCAAGGTGGCCTCGGGAAGAGATGCTACGCGTGTACAAGTGTGCGAGGGTCTGAATCCTTTGCTAGGTAGCCTTGGACCTCCTTTTATAGCTCAAAGGGGTAACCACAGTGGCAAAACAATCTTATCTTGTGATTAGATACCTAACAGTGTTATCATACCTAACTCTGGTAGTTAGGACAAGGTGCATTAAATGCACTGCTAGGTGTCATGTGGAGGGCGAGGCCCGACAAGCCTGCCGCGCCGCTTAATCATCTTCTGCTTATCTGTTCGACACGCCTCTAGACGGGTGTCATATGAGGGTAATCTATCTTCTATTGGGCTGCCACGTGCTTAGTGGAAGCCACTTAATCACCTGGAGGCTCGACACCGCATTGATAAGTGATTTGTGTTACTGTGCGGTGGAGTGGTGGTGCCTTGGTGGGATTTCTTGCCTTTGGCAGCCCCGGCAAGCCTGCCGGTGTAGTCTTAGATTTGCTTCCGGGGCGGTCTCGACCCGACCGAGCTCTCCTGCTTAGCAAGGGAGGCCTCCCTAGGGTGATGCTCCGTTGTCTTGTATGTGGTCTTGGCCTTCTTGATCCGCTCCTTGATCTCACGAAGAGCGGCTTCTTTGGCTTGGCCTTGTTTTGAGGTTTGGTGCTGGTCATGTGATGCCAATACGCCTGTGTATGAGTCTGGGCAACAAACGCGAATATTTGTTGCACCGACAGGAGCCCTCGGGCCTGGCCCATACGTGCTGCCGACCATCGTTTTTTTTAACCTTACTGCCAAGCATCGTTGGGGTAGGCCCGAACAAATACACATGTGAGCACCTTAGCCAAGCCACGATGGGATTTATGTCTCTCTTGATATTATCCTCGCTTCTTCACTAACCTATGATTGAATCAGTTTCCTGTTTTCCCTCGAGTCATGCGAAACGACATGGGGTTACCCACGTAATGACCCGCGGGCCGCCCACGTTCACGGGGAGGTAACTGCCATTTTACTCATCCCACCACTCCTGCCGTTTCGGCCACGTACGCTGCACGCATTGCGTGGAGTTGGTGGCAGACACGTAGGGCACGAAAATGAGTGACATGGCATAACGCTCAGTGCCATGGATAGGTGTAGGCGGGCGGTCGTTGATTCTGGACGTCGTCAGCGACGCAGAGGGACTGGATTGGTGGAGTGTGGCGGTTGCCTTCTGGGTGGTGAGGAGCCAGCCCCCAGCCATGCTTCCCTACAAAACGAGGCGCGAGCGGAGGGCTCACCCACACACATCTCCTCCTTCTTCTCCTCGCGTCCTTCTTCCACTATGGCGAGGGGAAGAGGATGCGGTCGAGCCCCATCAGTGGTGACGAGAGTCTCTTCTAGGCAGCGCCTCCCTGTCCCAGTTATAGATGCAGGGGCAGAATACAGAGCACAAAGCGGTGCCGCAGGACATGGGCACGACCATCGCGATGCTCGGTGCCGAGGAGGGCGTGGTGGCACTCTGGTCGCTCCTCCCCCGATCGCCCTGGCTCCAATGGAGGGCCACATTGGGGACCAGCCATTGGTGTTCATCGTCAAGCTGCGCGTGCCCCCGCGCAGCCGCCTTTGGCTCCCTACCCCTTTCGCAAGGGTGATGAAGGTAGAACAGCCGCCAGGGTTGAAGCTGCACATGAGGGGTCGCTGTAACGGTAACATGCGGGCGGACATGGAGTTCGCCGCACTCCATGTCATGCTCCTCCGGCGTGGCTGGAAGACCTTTGCACGTGCCCATAGCTTGGCGGCGAGGCACGTTCTCCATTTCAAGCTAATGGAGGCAGATCTGCTCTCCATCAAGGTCTTTGGGCGTTCAGGTGCTCGCTTAGGGTGCTGCGCGGAGAGCTCGACCGACGACAAAAGCTCCTCCTCGAGCGACATCTATGAAAAGGGCACTGACGATGATGACAATGGCATGAGCGGGAGAACGGTGACTCGGACTCCAGTTGAGCGCCGGTGCACCGTCACCGCCAGGTAGGCGCCGACGGCACCATCATCTGCACCTGGTCTTCTCCCTGGCAGAGCGATTTGCTGGGGTGTTGGGTGTGGATGTCTCCGCCTCCTCCAGCTGGATCCTGGCAGGCTTCCTCGTGGACTCCGGCTTTGTGTTCCCTGCCAGTGTCCCTCCTGCCGCGTTTCGCTGGTCTTGGCGGTGGTGACCAGGGCATCGCCTAGCCGCTCTCTTCGTTTGTCGTCTTTGCCCCCGCCCCTCCCAATCTTGTCAGGCTGCGTCCCACAGGCCCTGACGGGGTCAAGCTGGGCTTCTTCCCAGGCGCTCCTTTTGCCTTCTTCACCTCCCACTGTAGCTCCTAGTAGTAGAGGGACAAGAAAGGCATTATGGGGCACTTATCTTTTTTCAATTCAAAAGATGTAGGCGTCCGCAGAACTTTAGTTTAAATTATGTACCCTCCCACCCATGTTTGTACTCTATATGATCCGTACTAGTTTATCCGCGTATTAATGAAAAAGAAATGCGTGCCGGGCGCTTGTGCATGTATTATGTCCATGCTGAGGAAAGACTCCTCTATACTCCTAAGTAAACAAGGTTTTCTGGCAAGACATCCCGCCGGTCCCTTCCGTTGCTGCCGCAAGGCTCAGCCTGGTGGGCGGAAAAGCACTGGCTCCTTGTCAATCCTTTATCCAAATGCTACTGCGACCAGCCTGATTGAAGTAATTTTCGAATCCAAGGATGGGAGCACAAATGTTGAAAGGTGACAAGGTTTTTCTACGCACAAGTTTTTCACACGGAGGTACACTATGGATGGCTAGGGGAACTTATCTGATTTATGTTGCCGGGGGTTGATACGCAAGCCTGTTCTCACTTTTCCTCCTTGGGATTTCATCCACGGCAGGGGCCCTGTAGTTAGTATGGGGGAAAAATAGCAGCATTTGACCCTTCCTAAATGATCATGGTAGAGTTATGCTAAAATAAACATGCATGCAGGTTTTAGGCGCCAGCGCTTCGTTTTATTATCTTTGCACAGGGTCTGTGCCTGGTTTTGTATAAACGGTTACATGCACATCGGCAAGGCTTGTACAAAAGGTGGCTGCCAGGACTAAGCCCGGCAGCCGCGCCTTATGGGTAGAACTTGTGAAGATGCTCAATATTCCATGAGTTTTGCACCTTAATGCCATCTGCGGTCTCCAGACGGACTGCGCCAGGTCTGGTGACTCATACTACCCGGTAAGGGCCTTCCCACTTTGGCGTCAACTTTTTGGAACCCTTGGCGGATGGAACACGCCTAAGGACAAGGTCACCTTCCTCAAGGCTCCGGGCATGAATCTTGCGGCTATCATAGTGGCGCAAGGCTTGCTGGTAGCGTGCAGCACGCACAGCGGCCCGGAGACGATCTTCCTTGAGGAGCACGACATTGTCATGCCGAAGCTTCCCTTTCTCTACTTCATCGTAGGCAAGTACTCGAGGTGACCTGTATATGAGTTCCTTGGGGAGCACCGCTTCCGCCCCATACACTAGGAAGAAGGGAGTCTGGCTGGTGGCTCGATTTGGTGTCGTCCGGAGGGACCAAAGAACCGCCGGTAGCTCGTCAATCAATCATGTGCCGCATTTCTTCAACTTATCAAAAGTTCTTGTCTTGAGCCCACGTAGCACTTCAGCATTCATCCTCTCAGCTTGTCCATTGCTCTGGGGATGAGCAATAGAGGCAAAGGGAACCTTGCTCCCAAGGTTTTGGACGTACTGCATGAAGGCGCGGCTTGTGAATTGGGTGCCATTATCGGTGATTACTCTGGCGGGTACTCCAAAATGGTACACCAATCCTTTCAAGAACTTGACAGATGATTGTGCAATTACCTTCCTCACTGGCTCCACTTCCGGCCACTTTGTAAACTTGTTAATGGCAATGTACAAGAATTCAAAGCCTGCGGTAGCACGGGGGAAGGGGCCCAAGATGTCGATCACCCAGACCGAAAATGGCCATGACAAAGGGATCGTCTGGAGAGCTTGAGCTGGTTGATGGATGTTCTTGGAGTGGAACTGGTAGGCTTCACATTTGATTACTAGCTCAGTTGCATCCTGGAGGGCTGTGGGCTAGTAGAAACCCTGTCGGAAAGCTTTTCCAACCAGGGCTCTTGATCCAATGTGGGAACCGCACACGCCCTTGTGTATTTTTGCAAGTAGTTTCTGTCCATCTTCCCGGCAAATGCACTTCAATTTCACACCATTTGGCCTTTTTATATACAGCGTTTCATCGACAAACTGGTACATATTTGACCTTCGGGCTACTCTTTCAGCTTCTTCTTGCTCTTCGGGAAGCTCTCCTATTTGAAGGTAGTGGACTATGTGTTGCGCCCAAGTTGGAGCCTGAGGCTCGACAACAAGGACTAATGGCACCTCTTCCTCCGTGGGAGTGCTTACCTCGACCGCAAGAACTTGTGGTTCCGCGGGTAGGTACTGCTCACCAATCGAAGTAGAGTTGTTCCCGGCAGCCTCTCTACCAGCGGCTTCAGGAAGCCCTGCCGGGAGATACTTGCTGGAGTCCAACTTCCTCCATTTTCTGGCCAGCAATGAAGGGGATACTGATGGTTGAGTTAGGTGGTGGACAAAAGTTCCTGGTTCCACAGGGAGCTTTTGTGCAGCGCACTTTGATAAATGATCAGCAATATTGTTCTCCGCACATGGCACGTGCTCTGTTTGTAATCCATCAAAGTGATCCTCCAACTTTCTCGCTTCCTCTACATATGCCTCTATCAACGGACTCTGGTAATCCTTATTCACTTTCTTACTACGAGCTGCGAGTCTCCACGGATGATCAATTTCTTGATTCCCAATTCCATCACAATTCTGAGCCCGGCAAGGAGCCACTCATATTCAGCAGTGTTGTTGGTAGCCTTCTCCCAGGGGAAGTGCATTGGAACCACATACTTGAGATGCTTTCCAGTGGGCGCAACAAGGAGCACACCAGCTCCAGTGCCTTGCAACGAGAAAGCACCATCAAAATACATGATCCACTCCTGAGGCGCTTCCTTGCGGTGGATAATTGTCTCTGGCATTTCTTCATCTGGAGTGGGCGTCCATTCTGCAATGAACTCCGCCAATGCTTTGCTCTGAATGGTTACTTTCATACTTCAGGCCAAAGCTTGACAGCTCTAGTGCCCATTCAACTATCCTACTAGTAGCTTCGGGGTACCTCAATATGCGTTGTAGTGGGAATCGGGTCACAACTGTGATCTCGTGGGCTTGGAAGTAGTGGCATAGTTTCCTCGAGGCCATGATAAGGCCGAAGATCAGCTTTTGCACTCCAGAGTACCTCGACCTAGCCCCCTGTAACAGGGAGCTGACAAAGTACACTGGCCATTGCACCACTCTCTTCTTTGTCATGGTTCTGGAATTGCCTTCACTAACTTGTTCTGCTTTTCCTTGACCTGTGTCCAATTCTACTGCAACTGGCTCAGTTTCATCCCCATAGGAGACTGTTGCTGCAGCTGCTTCCTCATCTACTTCCCACTGCACCACCAGCGCTGCACTAACCACTTGGTTTGTTGCTGCTAAGTATAGCAGCAACGGCTCTTGTGGTTTCGGAGCGACTAAGGTGGGAGCAGAGTAAAGGTAGGCTTTCAGGTCTTGCAACGCTGATTCCGCCACCGGGGTCCACTTTATCGGGCCTGCCTTCTTCAAAATTTTGAAGAAAGGCAAGGCACGCTCGGCAGACTTGGAAATTAACCTACTTAGCGCGGCAATGCATCTAATCAAACGTCTCACATCTTTAACAGTCTTGGGTGCTTGTATCTGCTCGATCACTCTGATCTTGTCGGGGTTGGCTCCTATCCCTCGATGAGACACAAAGAAACTAAGTAGCTTGCCGGAGGGAACACCAAACACACACTTCTCAGGGTTTAACTTCAAATTGGTCTTGCGCAAGTTTGCAAAGGTCACTTCCAAATCTTGAATGAGTGTTGATCTATCCTTGTTCTTGACCACTATATCATTCATGTAAGCTTCTACATTTCTGTGCAGCTGAGGCTCAAAACCAATTTCTACTACCCTTGCAAAAGTGGATCCAACGCTCTTTAACCTGAAAGGCATCCATACAAAGTAGTATGTGCCACATGGAGTTATGAACGCGGTCTTCTCTTCGTCTTCCTTGGACATGAATATCTGATGGTACCCAGAGTACGCATCCAAAAAGGAAAGCAGATCACACACGGAAGTGGAATCTACAATCGGATCAATGCACGGCAGGGGGGAAGGGTCCTTCGGGCATGCATTGTTCAGGTCTATGAAGTCAATGTAGAGCCTCCATTTTCCCATTTGCCTTGCGCACTACCACTGGGTTTGCTAACCATGTTGGATGCTGCACTCCTCTGACCAAACCAACTGCTTCAAGTTTCTTAATCTCCTCAGCAATGAACTGCTGCTGTTCTAAAGCCTGCTTTCTGACCTTCTGCTTGACGGGCCGGGTGTGAGGATAGACAGCAAGGTGGTGCTTGATTAACTCCCTGGGAACACCGGGGATGTCAGATGGTTGCCAAGCAAACACATCGAAATTTGCCTGCAGGAAGGCAACAGGCGCGCTTTCCTATTTGTCATCAAGGGTGGCGTCGATGGTGAACGTACCGTCAGCGCCCTTGCCGGGACCTTCTTCACAGCAGGTGAAGCAACTTTAGATCTCTTACTAGTGGAACTATCCGGCAGATCATCAACAGGTGCAGCGCACTCCAGAGGGGCGCGCTTCTCGGATTCCTTGTCGGCATCTCTACAAGCCTTCTTTCCCTTCTTTGTTTCCTTGGCGGGAGCTGCGGCTTCCGCAGCCTCAGCTGCTACCGCGCCCCGATACATCTTGTCCACACTTATGATTGCATCTTTCTTGTCTGATGGGATGGAGATGACACCCATTGGCACTGGCATCTTCAAAGTGTTGTAGGCATAGTGGGATGCTGCCATGAACTTTGCCAGAGCTGGACGACCAAGAATCCCATTGTACGGCAAGGGAAGTTCAACAACATCAAACACTACCTTCTCGGTCCGGTAGTTCAGCTCTCCACCAAATGTAACCGGCAACGTAATCTTCCCCTTTGGACGGCTCCTACCGGGGTTGATTCCTTGGAACGTGCCAGTAACCTTGAGCTCTTCATCAGGGATCTGTAGCTTGCTGACCACTTTGGGGGAGATCAGATTCAGCCCAGCCCTGCCGTTAACTAGCATCTTTGTGACCTTAAGGTTGCGGATTGTTGGTGAGACCAACAACAGCAAACACCCTACCGTAGTAGTGCGGTCAGGGTGATCCTTTTCATCAAAGATGATAGGCGTGCGGGACCACTTGAGTGGTTTCCTGGAGTCTGCAGCCGGCTCCACGGCACTGACCTCACGTGCCCACTGCTTGAGCTATGACGGCCCCAATTCGACCGTACACTAATCATACACGCAAATATGTACGATCAAGATCAGGGACTCACGGGAAGATATCACAACACAACTCTAGACACAAATAAAATAATACAAGCTTCATATTACAAGCCAGGGGCCTCGAGGGCTCGAATACAGAAGCTCAAAACACAAGCGTCAGCGGAAGCAATAGTATATGAGTACAGACATAAGTTAAACAAGACTGCCTTAAGAAGGCAAACACAAAAGCAACAACGATTGAAGAGGCAAGGCCTCCTGCCTGGGACCTCCTAACTACTCCTGGTCGTCGGCGGGCTCCACATAGTAGAAGGCACCCTCGGGGTAGTAGTAGTCGTCGGGGGTGGCATCTGGCTCCTAGGATCCACCATCTGGTTGCATCAACCGGAAAGAAGAAAAAAAGGGGGAAAAGGGGTAGCAAAGCAACCGTGAGTACTCATCCAAAGTATTCGCAAGCATCAGATCTATACTAAGTATGCATTGGTATCAAAGGAAGGGATGTATCTGTGGACTGAAATGCAGAATGCAAAAAATAGAGGGGAAGACCTAGCCTATCAAATACTAGCATCTTCAAGCAGCTCCAAGCATCTTGCAGCATTCAGAAGAGTAAAGAATAGCATTTTATATTTAACAAACATGTTGTAGTATTAACGCCCAAAGATCCTTCCTCGACTCCCTGCGAGAAAGCAATCCCGTAGCCAACATATCCATCTCATATTTCAAGTATCCATTTCTAGTTATAATAGATCAGGATACAACTCTGAACGTCCGTTACCGTGGACACGGTATTCGAATAGATAACTTCCCTGCAGGGGTGCACCACATTTCCCAACACGCTTGATTACTCTGGCCGAACACACTTTCCTGGGTCAATGCCCGGCCTCGGAAGATCAACACATCGCAGCCCTACCTAGGCTCAGTAGAGAGGTCCCCGCCGGTCTACATCCTAAGCACTCGGGGTTCTTGGGCCCATCGCCCGTTGCACTCCGGGTCGTTGTGCGACGAGCCGGGACGAGCACCACCTCATCATGGATGGCACTGGCCCGACAGGCCCACAATGCTGAACTGGACGTCTGACAAAGCTTCGGTTGATACTACGACACCGAGTGCCCATAACTGTTCCCGCGTGGTGGTTAGTGCGTAAAGGCCAAAGGCCAACTCAGAATAAATACCCAAACCTGTTAGTGCATTATTAAAAGAAGTAATGGCTGTCGGGACAAGTTCGGAGCTACCACCCCTCCTGGGTGATAACGCTAAACAGCTAGCCGCCACCGTAACTCATGCGGGTGCTCTCCGGCCCGCCCGACTTTCACAAAGGTCTCAAGTAATGTCAAGGTAACCATGTGTCCAAACATCAAGGGGGAAACCCCGAGGAATCACCCTCGGTGGATTCCACTCGATTTAATCATCAAGGTGAACGTAGGAGGAATCACCCTCCAGGTTCACACTTGAGGGGCTGCACGACAGAGTTGTATCGGGAGTGGTGAAGGAGGAATCACCCTCGATGACCACGACCAAATAGCTACACTATAGAGTTATCATCAGGAGTGCGTTACGAGGTATCACCCTCGGCACTCGATAGTAGCTCTGCAGAATCGAGCATCAAAAGGGGCATGATGTGATGTGAGGTGTCGGGCTCTGGTCGTCGATCACGTTGATCGAGTCATCGATGATGAAGCAGGGGCAACAAGGACAAGGTGGGGGTCACTCATGGATCACTAACCAACCTATACTAAGCAGTTTAGGATAAACAGGTAAGGTACAATGAGCAGGTTACAAAAGCAGGCTATGCATCAGAATAGGAGCAAACAATTACAGTAGCAAAATCTAATGCAAGCATGAGAGAGAATGGAATGGGCGATATCGGAGTGATCAGGGGGGGGGGCTTGCCTGGAAGCTCTGCTGAAATGGAAGGAGGGTCGTCGATCACAGGGGCATCATCAGCGGTCTCGGGGTCTACCGGAGAAGAAGAGGGGGGAGAAACAGTAAATACAAATCACACAGATGCATGACATGGCAATACACACAGCTAGGGGTGTTCTAACGCAGTGTTACATGATACCGGCAAAAGGGAATAACATCCGGGAAACTTTTCCTGAAGTTTGGCATTTTCGGACAGATGAAACGGAGGGGGATGGTTGCATGTTTGCTATGCTAGGGACGCGTGACAGACAAATGGACTGCGTATTCGGATTAGTCATATTTTTCTGAGCAACTTTCATATATAAAACTTTTCATCGGAGTTACGGTTTATTTTCTACGAATTTCTAAAGTTTTAGCACTATTCTGAAATTATTATTAATTATTAAATTCGACAGAAAATGAATAATGATGTCAGCATGAGGTCAGAGTGATGTCAGCAGTCAACTTTGACCTGTTGACCAGTCAAACTGACAGGTGGGTCCTACTATCATAGACTAGGTTTAGTTAAACAGATCTAATTAGACTAATTATGTAATTAGTTAATTAATCAAACTTAATTAAGCTAATTAATTACTATTATTTTTATTTTTATTTAAATTTTTTAAATCTTTTTTTAACTTAACCTTATTTTTTAAAAAGGCTAGGGCAACCGGGGCCCGCTGACAGTGGCATTAGGCCAGCGGGGTGGGGCGGGTCAACGGGCGGGCGCCCGCGACCGAGGCCACCAGGGGCGCCGGCCATGGCAACGGCCGGAGGGGCCGTGGCCACGGCGAGGCCGCCGGCGACGTAGGGAGCAGAGGCGGGGCGGCAGCAGCAGTAGCGCCTGGAGCTGCGGGCGTCGGCGGGCGAGCCGGCGTGGTCAGCGGCGTAGGCGCGGCGAGGCAGCACGGCAGCAGTGGGAGGCGGCGGTGGTGGCGAGCGGGGACCGAGCCCGGGCGCGACGCGGGCGAGGCAGGGGTGAGGCCAGGGTGGCTGCAGGGGGCAAGCGGGCACGGGCAGGCGTGGCGGGTGGCGACAGCAGAGCAGCCGGCGCTGGTGGCTGTAGTCGCGCAGGGGGGAGGCAAGCAGCAGCAGCCAGCTACAAGGCTAGCAGCAGAAGGCGCGGTGAACGGCAAGCGGATGACTGCAGCAAGGCGGGGCGCGAGCAGCGATGGTAGTAACGCGTCGGGGCTTGGGTTCGGTCTCTCGGCGGCCATTTGGCCCGCGAGGAGCTGCTGCAGGACGGGTGTGATGGCACGAGTCGGCCTGGACAGGTAGCAGGCACGGGGGTGGACGGAGTCGTCAGCCCGGCGAGGTCCCGCGGTGGGCAGCACAGGCACGACGAACGCGGCGATGCAGGCACGGGCTAGGGTTGCCTCGTACGGGCGCGCATGTGAGCAGCGGTGGCTAGTTGCGGGCACGCGGGCGCCGGGCACACGCGAGTGTGGCCCAGGGCACGGTGGTCCCGGCGACTACGATGAGCGGTGAGCGCAGGGGGCGTACTGGAGATGGCCGAGGCTAGGGGAAGGGAGTGGGTGAGCTCACTGTGGTGCGGATGACGAGCTCGGGGAGGCCGGAGGTGGACCGGAATGGTGGGATTCGACGATGGACGCCGGCGATGTACATGATGAAGAAGACGGCGATGGCGAGCGTACGAGCCGCGCCGGATTGAGCTGATGCCCGGGACGGACGAAGCCGGCGGCCGCGGTCCTCCTGGATGTCCTCCCGCGCGTAGATGACGACGGTGACAATGGCGCGGCCACGGTAGCTTCGGGTGTGTGCAGGGGAGCGAGCAACGGCGCGAGGGGGGAAGAAGTGGCGGCTAGGGTTCGACCGGGGGAGAGAGGAGCGTCCAAGGGGAAGGTATAGGCGCCGGAGGGGGCGTGGATTGGCGCCACGGCGATGGCCGAGGTCGTGGTGGCCATCGGCACTGTCCACGCCTCCCTCGATGAACAGAGGAGGGAGGCGGGAGCAGATGGGCCGGCCTGGCTGCTCGGCCAACTGGGCCAAGGCCCAGGGGAGGAGAGGGACCTTTACCTTTTTACATTTTATTTTTCCTTTTATTATTTTGGTTTATTGTTTTCCCATTTTATTTTTGATTTATTTTAGCTTATTAATAAAAATGAGACCCACACCTAAATTAGTGTTTTAACCCAACCTACTCCCACAAAAAGTTTCGCTCACAAATAAAATAGTTTAACATTTTAGAAATTACAAAAGGCATTTATATAAATGTTTAAGCCACTATTTTAACCATTTTTTAGCACTTAAACCTTTTATAAAAAATTGTTTCTTCACCAACAATACTTATGAATTATTTGCCACAGTTTGCACATTTTAGTTTTGACATTATGAAAACTTTTATTTTTATCTTAAATTTTAAATTTGAATTTGAACTGGATGGAATCAAAGGGGGGATTTAGCAACAGTGAAAATGATGACATGACACCATTAACATGGGATTACTGTAGCTTAATTATCCGGACGTTACATGAGCCGATGGTGAGAGGAGTGTAGAGACGTGCCTCCGTCAATGCACATGGCTTCAGTTGCCTTCTAGAATTCTTGCTCGCTGGTTTCTTCCTCACCTTCTTCGTAACTCACATCATCCCCTTCTTTCTTCTCACGGCCTCTGGCGGGCTTCTCTTTTTGCTGAGGGGTCTTGCCGCGGTGGTCCCCTCTACTTCCACGGCTTTTCTGCCAGCACCTTCTTGGTCTCTCTCCCTGTCGCGCTTCTCATATTCCGCCTTCTGCTTTTTAATAAGCTGCTCGACTTGGTGGCATTCTTGGAGATCATGACCCTTAGTGCGGTGGATTTTGCAGTATGGCCCATCGGACTTCCCGGCTTTCTCTGCCGCCGCAGCCTCCCGGCAATCAGCGCACGCGGCAGCTTCCTTGCCGGGGGCTTAGGTTTTGCCTTTCTTGCCGGTGCTGAGATCGCCAGAGCCCTCAACGGCCAATACTGACTTCTCCTTGCATTTCTTATTGCACTTCCAGCTCCTCCTCTTCGGGTTAGCGGCCTCGTCATCATCCTCCGAATCAACCTCGACGCCATCCTCCTCCCCATGGAGTCACCTTCCTTCCTTAGCCCGAGCACATTTATCCGCCAAGGTGTACAACTCATTGACGGTTTTGGGCAGCCGTACGTTCATTTTAGAACGTATCCTCCTGTTGCGCACGTTCGAGTGGAACGCGGCAATCACGGCTGCGGGGTGTATTTCTGGAATGTTGTGGTGCACTCGGCTGAACCTCTGCATATACATGCGTAAGCTCTTCCCCTCCTTTTGTGGAAGAACTTGCAAGTCACTGGGCTGCCCGGGGAGAACTGCTTCCGCTCCGTAGACCAGAGCGAAGGGTGTCTGGCTGGTGGCTCAATTTGGTGTCGTTCTGATTGACCAAAGAACCACCGGCAACTCATCAATCCAGGGTCTTCCGCACTTTTTCAGCCTGTCAAAGGTTCTATTCCTGAGACCGCGCATCACTTCAGCATTGGCCCTCTCCGCTTGGCCGTTGCTTCTCGGGTGAGCAATAGAGGAAAAACAAATTTTGCCGCCAAGGTCTTGGACGTACTGCATGAAGGTGCGACTTGTGAATTGTGTGCCGTTGTCAGTGATGATCCTGTTGGGCACACCGAAACGGCAAACTATCCCTTTAAAGAACTTGACGGTTGATTGTGCTGTCACCTTCCTCACTGCTTCCACCTCCGGCCACTTTGTGAACTTGTTGATAGCAACGTACAAGTACTCAAAGCCCCCGGTAGCATGGGGGAAGGGCCCTGTATGTCGAGCCCCCAGACCAAAAATGGCCAGGGGAGAGGGATTGCCTGAAGAGCTTGAGCTGGTTGATGCGATTTCTTTGAATGAAACTGGCACGCTTCACAGTTAGTTACTAGTGCAGTTGCATCCTGGAGAGCGGTGGGCCAAAAGAAACCTTGCCGAAATGCTTTCCCGACAAGTGCTCTTGATCCTATGTGAGAGCCACATATGCCTCCATGTATTTCTGCCAACAGCTCTAGTCCATCCTCCCGAGGAATGCACTTCAATTTCACACCGTTTGGTCTCTTTCTGTACAGGACGTCATCGACGAACTTGTACATAACAGACCGACGGGCTACTCTTTCCGCTTCTTCCTGTTCCTCTGGGAGTTCTCCTGTTTGAAGGAAATGGACAATGTGTTGTGCCCATGCTGGAGCCTGGGGCTCGACAGCTAGGACTAAAGGCTTCTCCTCCGCCGGGGGAACATTTGTCTCGACAGCGAAAGCATGAGGTTCCGTCGGAGCCTATCGTTCCCCGGCAGGTTTGTCGTTGATCCCGGCAAGTTCCTTGCCGGCGGCTCCGGGGAGCTCTGCCGGAAAGTACTGTCCAGTGTTCAACTTTCTTCTCTTTTCTTGTCACATTGATGGCGCCACGGATGGTTGAGTCAAATGGAGCACAAAAGTTCCTGGTTCCACAGGCAACTTGAGGGCAGCGCGCTTTGACAGGCCGTCAGCAATACTGTTCTCGGCACGAGGGATGTGCTTCATTTTCAGACCATCAAAGTGCTCTTCCCTTTTTCTCACTTCATCCACGTAGGCTTGCATCAATGGACTCTGATAACTCTTATTAACTTGCCTGACGACAAGCTGTGAATCGCCTCTGATGACGAGCTTCTTGATACCAAGGTCTGCCGCGATCCTGAGACCAGCAAGCAAGCCCTCGTACTCCGCAGTGTTGTTCGTCGAACTCTCCCGGGGAAAATGTATTTGGACTACGTACTTGAGGTGCTCTCCGGTGGGTGCGACAAGCAGCACGCCAGCACCGGCGCCTTGCAGCGAAAAAGCCCCGTCAAAGTACATAACCCATTGCTGGTCAATTTCCTTGCCGGGGAGAATTGTTTCTTGAACCTCCTCGTCTGGCGTTGGGGTCCATTCCGCAATGAACTCTGCCAAGGCCCTTCTCTGAATTGTCGAAGTGCTTTCAAACTTGAGACCAAAGCTCGACAACTCCAACGCCCACTCCACAATCCTGCCGGTTGCTTCTGGATTTTGCAAAATCCGTTGCAATGGAAAGCGAGTGACGACGGTGATTTCATGTGCTTGAAAATAATGGCGCAGCTTCCTCGAGGCCATAAGGAGGCCGAAAAGCAACTTCTGCAAGCCAGAATATCTTGACCTAGCTCCTTGTAAAAGAGAGCTAACAAAATAAACTGGGCGCTGCACCACCTTTTTCTTCTGCAATGATTCTTCTGACTGCACAGATCTTGTCTTACCGGAATCAACCCTTGCTGGGGAAGATCCTGCCGCGTCACCTGACTGTCCTGCCGCTGGTGTCGCTCCCTCATCAGCTTCTCTCTGCGCCACTAACGCAGCACTAACCACTTGATTTGTTGCTGCCAAATATAGCAGCAACGGCTCTCGTGGTTTACGCGCGACTATCGTCGGTGGAGAAGAAAGGTATTTCTTCAAATCTTGCAGCGCAGCCTCCGCCTCCGGAGTCCATTTCATCCGACCTGCCTTTTTCAAAATATTGAAAAAGGGCAGGGCGCGCTCAGCAGATTTGGAAATAAACCTGCTTAGAGCAGCAACACAGCCGGCAAGACGACGGACGTCCTTGACGCGTCTTGGTGCTTCAATCTGCTCAATAGCTTTGATCTTGTCGGGGTTCGCTTCGATTCCCCGACAAGATACAAAGAATCCGAGGACCTTGCCGGAAGGAACACCGAACACGCACTTCTCAGGATTGAGCTTTAAGTTGATCTTGCGCAGATTTGCAAATGTTTCTTCTAAATCTTGTATGAGCGTCGCTTTGTCCTTGGTTTTGACCACTATATCATCCATATATGCCTCTATATTTCTATGGAGCTGAGGCTCAAAACCAATTTGGACCGCTCTCGCAAATGTAGAACCAGCACTTTTCAACCCGAAAGGCATTCGTATAAAACAGTACGTACCACATGGGGTGATAAATGCGGTCTTTTCTTCATCTTCTTTCGCCATGAAGATCTGATGATACCCTGAGTAGGCATCAAGGAAGGACAGGAGATCACAACCAGCGGTGGAATCCACAATCTGGTCGATGCGTGGCAAGGGAAAGGGATCTTTTGGACAGGCTTTATTGATATCTGTATAATCGATACACAGCCTCCATTTCCCATTCGCCTTGCGCACTACAACCGGATTGGCCAACCAGGTTGGGTGAAGCACTCCTTTAACCAATCCTGCCACCGCCAGCTTTCTGATTTCCTCGGCAATGAATTCTTGCCGCTCCAAGGTTTGCTTCCTGACCCTCTGCTTGACGGGCCGCGCGTGAGGACAGACAGCAAGGTGGTGCTCAATTACCTCCCTGGGAATACCGGGGATGTCAGACGGTTGCCATGCAAACACATCGACATTCGCCCACAGGAAGGCAATGAGTGCGCTTTCCTATTTGTCATCTAGGGTGGAACTTATGGTGAAAGTTCCTCCCGTTCCGTCCTCCCTGACGGGCACCTTCTTGGTCTCTGGTGGAGCAGCCTTGGATTTCTTGTTCTTGCCGGTGGAACTCTCTGGTGCATCCTCGACGGAAGCGCAGCACTCCAAGGAGGCGCGCTTACCGGAGTTCGCGCCAAGATTCTCGCCGGTCTTCTTCTTCCCCCCGGGAGTTCCAGTGGCAGGAGTAGATGCCTTGACGGTAGGTGCTGCAACTGCTTCCCGGTAGAGTTGGTCAGCACAGATGAGCGCATCCTTCTTATCGGAATGGATAGTAATGACACTCAACGGCCCGGGCATCTTCAAAACATTATAAGCGTAGTGTGATGCCACCATGAACATAGCCAGCGCTGGTCGACCAAGGATCCCATTGTATGACATGGGGATCTTGGCGACATCAAACACTACCTTCTCGGTCCTGTGGTTGAGCTCGCTACCAAATGTCACCGGTAGCGTAATCTTGCCCTTTGGCTGGGTTCTTCCTGTATTGACCCCTTGAAACGTGCCCATTTCTTCGAGATCTCCATCAGGAATTTGGAGCCTCTTGAGCACATCCGGTGAAATTAGGTTCAGCCCGGCCCCACCGTCAACAAGCATTTTCGTCACCTTGAGGTTACGGATTGTTGGTGAGACCAACAATGGCAAGCACCCGACCGCGGTTGTGCGATCAGGGTGATCCTTGGCGTCTAAAATGATAGGCATGTTGGACCACTTCAGGGGCTTACATGCATCTGGTGACGGCTCTGTTGCATTGACTTCCCGCACCCACTGGTTGAGTCGACGGTGAGAAGAATGCAACGAGGCGCCCCCATCGATACACATGGCCTCTGTAGCTTTCTGGAATTCTTGCTCACTGGACTCATCGTCTTCTTCGTCATCATCTTCTTCCTTGTCTCGGCCTCGAGCGGGCCTCTCCCTCTATTGCTTGGCCTTGCCGCGGTGACCCCCTCGGCTAACGCGCTTCTTGTCGGATCCGTCAGCACCGTCATGGGCCTTCTCCTTATCTTGCCTTTCATACTCAGCCCTCTGTTTCTCGGCAAGCTGTTCAACTTGCCGGCAGTTTTGGAGATCGTGGCCCTTGGTGCGATGGATCTTGCAATACTGCTTGCCGGAGCTTTCCGACTTGTCGGCCACCGCCAAGGCCTGACAGGAAGAGCACCCGGCAAGTTCCTTGCCGGGGTCGTCAACCTTGGCCTTCTTGGCGGCGCCGGGGTTGCCGGATTCCTCGACAGCAAGCACGGCCTTGCCTCTGCATTTCTTGTTCCACCGCCGGCCTTTCCTTGACGGGGTCGCAGCGTCTTAATCTTCCGATTCGCCCCCCCCCCCCGCCAACAGCCTCGCCAGGGAGTTTCCTCCCCTCTTTAGCTCGAGCGCATTTGTCGGCCAAAGCGTAATGCTCGGCAATACTCCTGACTTTGTTCACTTCCAGCTCTTCCCGCATTTTGCGGTTACGCACGTTCTGATGAAACGCGCTAACAACAGCGGCAGGGTGAACATCAGGAATATTGTACTGCACCCGGCTGAATCTCTGGATAAACTTGCGCAGGGATTCACCCTCCTTCTGAGGGATGATATGTAAATCACTCTCTTGGCCAGGAGCTTGGTGGCCTCCAACAAAGGCGCCAACAAACTGATGGCACAGATCTGACCAAGAAGAAATAAAATTCTCTGGCAGATGCATCAACCACGACCTGACGTTGGGTTTGAGCACCAACGGGAAGTAGTTGGCAAGTATCTTGTCATCTCGGCCCCCGGCAGCCTGCACCGCAATGGTGTAGATGCTCAGGAACTCCGAGGGATGAGTCTTGCTGTCATATTTCTCCGGGACCTCTGGCTTGAAGGTTCGGGAATTGGGCCACTGGACTTGCCGCAGCTCACGGGTAAACGCTGGAGTCCCTACCTCATAAGGCAAGTCTCCTGCGTCCCCTGGCGCAGGCTCGTCGACAGCCGCCCCTGCGCGCTTCCCGTCGCCGCTCGATGGTAGTTCGAGCGT
The DNA here is from genome assembly GCA_011799875.1 of Thinopyrum elongatum. Taxonomy (NCBI): domain Eukaryota; kingdom Viridiplantae; phylum Streptophyta; class Magnoliopsida; order Poales; family Poaceae; genus Thinopyrum; species Thinopyrum elongatum. The sequence continues at coordinate 216,806,127 of CM022303.1, forward strand.
CCTCTTTGCCTCGTTCCTGGAGAACTTGACGCTGGTCACGGTGCATCCGTGGATCGGACGACACCGTGGAATCATCATCACGGCGATCGACCTGCTGAGTTGTCGCCCGCAGCTGGTGTCGCGAAGGGGAGTGCACCGTGGTTGCACCACCTCCGGTTTTCTCCACATCGGCTCGCGCCAGATCGACGGGCCTTTGCTGTGAGGGCCCTGCCTCTTATGGCCCATCTTTGTTGGCGAAGCCAATAAGGCTCTGGATAGTAGCTCGCCACTCCTCCATCTTCTCCGGAGCAGGAGGGAAATCGAGGAGTAGCTGCGCACGTGCCAAGGCTTCCGCTGGTGTAGGCGGCGGCGACAGGTGCGAGGTACGTGAGGTGCTCTGACTCCTAGCCATGTTAGAAGGAGCACCGTCACGGTCACGCGACCGTGCGCCACCTCCGCCGGCAGCTCGGTGCGCATGCTGGGCCCGTGCATCTTGGGATCGATGCGCAGAAATCTTTTCATGGGGACGCCCTGAACCACCAGCGCCATGACGTCGCTCGTTGTGCACGACCTGGGTAGGCCGTGACGCTTACGCCGGCACGGGAGCTCCAGAAGGCGTCCTCCGATCTCTGGAATTCGTTGTGCCACCCGTAGGCACCACAACTCCGTCTCTGGATCCAGTGGCGTGTGGGTTGCCATTGCCACTGCGAACGACGCAGCTCGCTTGGCTTGGATCACTGGAACGCCGTGGAGGCTCTAATCCTCTTCCTTCTGCACCCACGCCATCGCCCGTATGCGAAGGCACAGGCAAAATGGACGTGGATGGTTGCACCATCGCAGCGCTCTTCTTCTTGGGTGGCATGATGATGAAGATGATGAAGAAACTAAGGCGCCGATCACTGGATCAGGTTCACACAACCTACAATCCCCCTACCTGGCGCGCCAAAGATGTCGGCGTGCGACACCTATGGGACCCTCAAGGAATCTCTTTACGATTCGGCGGGGGGAGAGGTATGCGCAAAGAGCAGAACCAACGATCGACTCGGGGCGATTTTACCCAGGTTCGGGACGCTGATCAGCGTAAAACCCTACTCCTGGCTTGTTTTATTATCTGTGTTCTTGAGCCCAGGGTCCAGGAGCGCTCGCAGTGAACAGTATGTTCAAAGAGCAGCTACGCATGCAGAATGGGCCAAAAGATCCTCCCCCCTGTAGCAGTTGCCTTGGGCCTCCTTTTATATCACAAAGGGGTCACCACAGTGGCAAAATGTACATACATTGAGGTGTAAAGTAGCTACAGGGTCATCATACCTAACCCCTGACGGATTAGGACGAATGCATTTAATGCACCGCGAGGTGTCCATCTAGGTGTCCTCACTTTCTTGGGGATGGGAAAAGGGGCCATCCCATCAGCACTGCTTAAGCTCTCCTCCACTGGCGCGTTGCCACGCATCCAAAGAAGGACCCAGAATGTCGGGTTTGCTGCTATGCCAGAGCGGTGGCACAGCAACAAAATCTTGCCAGGTGCTGAATCTTGCCGGGCGCCGAATCTTGCCGGGCTTCGCAGGCCACCCCGGCAAGATCTTGCCGGGGAAGCTGGCCTTCGGATTCCAGCTCTTCTTATCTGCTGATCCTCAGATCTTTGACTTGAGGATTTCTTTGGTGGCCTAAGTCAACCTCGAACTGTTCCCCGACAAGCCTTGCCGCGAGTATGGCTACAACTGCCCGTGCACAAGTACGGGGTACTAATGGCCCAATACTTAGTACACCGACAATGTGTTACAATTAAAGTTGCGAATAGAGATACCATTTCACCGCTTGGGATTTTTAGAGATGTTGAAGTCTTGTGTGGAAACATAAAATACCCTACTGATTTTCTAGTTCTTGGTTCCCCACAAGATGATTTTTTGTCCCATTATATTTGGTAGACTTTTCTTCAATACAGTTAATGGTAAGATTGATTGCAATAAAGAAACTATCAGTGTTAACTTTGGTGATGTATCTCATGAGTTTAATTTCTCTATATTCCATAGACAACCTCATGATAAATAATTACCTAGTAAGGATGAAATTGTTGGTCTTGCTTGTATTGTCGTACCTCCTACTGATCCGTTAGAACAATATTTGCTAGACCATGAGAACGGTATGCATATGAATGAAAGAAATGAAATAGATAAGATATTCTTTGATCAAGCACCTATCCTTAAACATAATTTGCCCATTGAAACTCTTGGAGGTCCTCCTCCACCTAAGGGTGATCCTGTGTTTGAACTTAAGCAATTACCTGACACACTGAAATATGCTTATCTTGATGAAAAGAAGTTATATCCTGTTATTATCAATGCTAACCTTTCAGAGCATGAAGAAAAGAGATTACTTAAAACTCTAAGGAAGCACCGCACTGCTATTGGATATACTCTTGATTATCGTAAGAGCATTAGTCGCAGTGTATGTCAGCAAAAGATTAATATGGAACTTGATGCTAAACCAGTCATTGGTCATCAACGACAGTTGAATCCTAAGATGAAGGATGTGGTTAGAACTGAAATATTAAAGCTTCTGGAAGCAGATATAATTTATCTCATAGCTGATAGTAGATGGGTAAGTCCTGTTCATTGTGTTCCTAAGAAAGGAGGTATAACTATTGTTCCGAATGATAAAAATGAACTCATCCCACAAAGAATTTTAACTGGTTATAGGATGGTAATTGATTTCAGGAGATTAAACAAGGCTAATAGAAAAGATCATTACCCCTTGCTTTTTCTTGATCAAACATTAGAAAGATTGTCTAAGCATACACACTTTTGTTTCCTTGATGGATATTCTGGCTTCTCTCAAATACCTGTGTCAAAAGAAGATCAAGAGAAAACTACTTTTACCTGCCCTTTTGGAACTTATGCTTATAGATGTATGCCTTTTGGTTTATGCAATGCACCTGCTACCTTTCAAAGATGTATGACTGACTTTTGTGAAAAGATTTTTGAGGTTTTCATGGATGATTTCTCTGTTTATGGGAATTCTTTTGATGATTGCTTAAGCAACCTTGATCGAGTTTTACAGCGATGTGAAGAAACTAATCTTGTCTTGAATTGGGAGAAGTTTCCCTTAATGGTGAATGAAGGTATAGTACTTCGGCATAAAATTTCTGAACGAGGTATTGAACTAGATACAGCTAAAGTTGATGCAATTGAGAAAATGCCATGTCCTAAAGATATTAAAAGTATAAGAAGTTTCCTTGGTCATGTTGGTTCTTATAGGAGATTTATTAAAGACTTCTCTAAAATCTCTAGGCCTCTTACTAATCTCTTGCAAAAATATGTTTTGTTTGTTTTTGATGATGATTATGTAGAAGCCTTTGAAATACTTAAGAAAACCTTAATCTCTGCACCCATTGTTCAACCACCTGATTGGAACCTACCATTTGAAATTATGTGTGATGCTAGTGATTATGCTATTGGTGTTGTTCTTGGACAAAGAGTTGATAAAAAATAAATGTTATCCATTATGCTAGTAAAACTCTAGACAGTGCTCAAAGAAATTATGCTACTATTGAGAAAGAATTTCTAGTAATTGTGTTTGCATGTGATAAATTTAGATCTTATATCGTTGATTCTAAAGTAATTGTTCACACTGATCATGCTGCTATTAAATATCTTATGGAAAAGAAAGATGCTAAACCTAGACTCATTAGGTGGGTTCTTTTGCTACAAGAATTTGACTTGCATATTATTAATAGAAAGGGAGCTGAGAACCCCGTAGCTGATAATTTGTATCGACTGGAAAATGTTCTTGATGACCCACTGCCTATTGATGATAGTTTTCCTGATGAACAATTAGCTGTCATAAATGTTTCTCGTAATACTCCTTGGTATGCAGACTACACTAATTACATTGTTGCTAAATATATACCACCTAGATTCACATACCAACAAAAGAAAAAGTTCTTCTTTGATTTAAGACATTAATTTTGGGATGATCCACATCTTTATAAAGAAGGAGTAGATGATATTATTAGACGGTGTGTGCTTGAGCATGAACAAGAACAAATCCTACGTAAGTGCCATTCCGAGTCATACGGAGGACACCATGCTAGAGATAGAACTACACATAAGGTACTACAATCTGGTTTTTATTGGCCTACTCTCTTCAAAGATGCACGTAAGTTTGTCTTATCTTGTGGTGAATGTCAAAGAATTGCTAATATTGGTAGACGTCAGGAAATGCCTATGAATTATTCACTTGTTATAGAACCATTTGATGTTTGGGGTTTTGATTATGTGGGACCTTTTCTGTCCTCTAATGGGTATACACACACCCTCCATCCCAAAATAAGTGTCTCAACTTTGTACTAACTCTAGTACAAAATTGTACTAAGGTTGAGACACTTATTTTTGGACGGAGGGAGTATTATAGTTGATGTTGATTACATTACTAAGTGGGTAGAACCTATTCCAACTAGTAGTGCTGATCATAACACTTCTATTAAAATGCTTAAAGAAGTTATTTTCCCAAGGTTTGGAGTTCCCAGATATCTAATGACTGATGGTGGCTCACATTTTATTCATGGTGCTTTCCATAAACTGCTTGCTAAATATGATGTTAACCATAGAATTGCATCTCCTTATCACCCTCAGTCTAGTTGTCAAGTTTAATTGAGCAATAGAGAAATAAAGTTAATTTTGCAAAAGACCGTTAATAGATCTTGAAAGAATTGGTCTAAGAAACTTGATGATGCATTGTGGGCATACAAAACTGCTTATAAAAATCCTATGGGTGTGTCTCTGTACAAAATGGATTATGGAAAAGCATGTCATTTACCTGTTGAGTTAGAACATAAAGCATATTGGGCAAATGAAGAACTTAATTATGATTTCAAACTTGCTGGTGAAAAGAGGTTATTTGATATTAGCTCGTTAGATGAGTGGAGCACCCAAGCATATGAAAATGCCAAATTGTTTAAAGAAAATGTTAAAAAATGGCATGATAAAAGAACTCAAAAATGGGAATTCAAAGTGGGTGAGTATGTTCTATTGTACAACTCTCATTTCTAAATGGGAAGGACCGTATATCATCGAAGAAGTTTATCGTTGCGGAGCTAGCAAGATCAACAACTCTGAAGGCACTAATCCAAAGGTGGTCAATTGACAAAGAATTAAGCATTATATCTCTAGTACACCTATTAATGTTGAAACTAACATTGTTCAAACTATGACACAAGAGGAATACATAAGAGAGACCTTCCAGAACACTCCAGAACCATGAAAAGGAATAGGTACGTGATACGGTAAGTAAACCGACTCCAAAAATTTCATAAAAATATTTTCTGTCCATTCTGGAATATTAGAAAAAAAATACCAAAATAAGAAATAGCCGAGGGGACACACTAGGCGTCCACAGGGCACCTGGGCGCACCCTGGTGGCTCGTGGGCACCTCATGTGCCTTCCCGACTCCATTTTCTTCAGGAATACTTGTTTTGCAAGATAAAAATTCTTTATATATACTCCCAGATGTTTTGACCATCGTATCGCAGAAATCTATTCTGTCTTTGTTTCGTGTTGTTTTCTATCAGATTTCTCAAGCCAGGCATTATGTCTTCTCCCTCATCCAACAACATGGCAGACAATGCTTGGTTGCTGCAGATGGAACTAAAGAGAGAGGGAACTAAGGAGGTCACCATGGAGGAAGATGAAGGAGACTCGCTCGAAGTCCACCCTCCGGCCTCATAGAGGGGCACGCTGGCTGGCATCGCCACTACTCCGAACCCCCATCAAGCCATGAGGCCGATGAACGACCAAGGGAATCAAGAGTGAAAGGAGGGATCCCCCTAGGAGGCCCTTACATAGGGTACATCGGAACAATTTTCATAATTTGGTTCACAATTATGGGGTTGAAAATACTCCTCGTATGCACATACCGTCCAATTGAGACATGTCTCGTCCAACAGAAAGTGATGCAGGAATAGACTCTTGGGGGCCAGAGAATAAACATATTATCGTTGAGGTGGAAAAGAACACTGAGTTAATTCATCAAGTGCTTCGGGAAATTCAGAGTCTGAGTGAGATACTCATAAGCATTATGGAGAACAAGCCTACATCATCACCATCATCACCGAAGAAGGAAACTTGGGTACACAGGTATGGGCACTTCCCTTGGCTTGTGCCAAGCTTGGGGGAGGTGCGCCGGTATCGTATCACCATCACTTTTACTATCTTTACCCATCTTAGTTCAATCCTTAGCTATTTCGTGATTTAGTAGAATAAATGTTTAGTATGATCTATTTTCGAGTGCTAGTTTTGTGATCTATCTATCTATGTAATCGAGTTGAGAGTTATATAATAAAGAGTAGTTTGAGTTTTGCTTCTTTAGTTTTATTTTTCAATCTTAGCAATGAAAATAATGGAAAGATCATATGCTAATCCCATGGAAAGTAATGACTTTACATAAAGAAAAGTATAAGTGGTAAAATTTATTGGAAGTTAACAAACATAGTATTGGTCAATGATGCAATTCATGAAAGATTAATAAGGGAAGAGAAGATTCACATATAAATATACTATATTGGACATCTTTTATCGTTGTGAGCCCCCATTAAGTATTCTATGTCAAATTGTTGATGTTGGAAAAGGTTGACAACGTAATGAGTTATGTTTGCTTATATTCACACATAAGTTATATTGTTATAGATCCTCCAACATCTGGTGCTTGCCCAATATCTTTGCTAGCCAAAAATTTGCACCAAGTAGAGATACTACTTATGCATCCAAAACCCTTAAACCCAGTTTTATGTCATGAGAGTCCACTATATCTACCTATGGATTGAATCAGATCCTTCAAGTAAGTTTTCATCGGTGCATAAAGCAATACAAATTGCTTCTAAATATGTATGATCTTTTATTTTAGGGAAAATAAGCTTTGTACGATCTTGTGATGGTAAAGAAATAAAAGCGACAAACTGCATAATAAAGGTTGATATCACAAGTGGCAATATAAAGTGACGTTCCTTTACATTAAGAGCTTGCACATCGAAAAACAAAAAGCGCATGACAACCTATGCATCCCTCTGCGAAGGGCCTATCTTTTACCTTTATGTATTTACTTTTCATGCAAGAGTCAATAGTGTTCTCCTCTATTCCTTTTTCATTTTTCTATTTTGCAAGCATCATGTGGTGGGGAAAGATCTAGGCACATATATCCAGTTGGATATGGGTGATCATGAGTTATTATTGTTGACATTACCCTTGAGGTAAATGAGTTGGGAGGCGAAATTATAAGGCACTATCTTTCTATGTGTCTGACTGAAACTTTTGCTTCAGATATATGTCGTGAGTGTCAGCAATCATAGAAGACTAAATGATAGTTGAGTATGTGAACTTGCTAAACAAAAGCTCTTACATGATACCCTTCCTGAAAATATGATGAATTGTAATTGCCTTGTTGACTGAGAACCTACTTTGTTAGTTTTCAAGAAAGTTTATGCCTTATACTTCGTTGTTGTGATGAATTGTTACTTTCCCAAGGGAAGTTTTATGATATTATATCTTGCTGCTATGATAATGATCATGATGCTACTATGTGTGTATTTTGTCTTTATCGACACCTCTCTTTCTCTAAACATGTGGTCATGATTATTCATATCGGCTTTCGCTTGAGGACAAGAGAGGTCTAAGCTAGGGAGAGTTGATACGTCCATTTTGTATCATGCTTTCCTACTTTTATTTATGATGTTTTTGATCAAAATAATACTTTGTGGTGCAATTCTAATGCCTTTTCTCTCTTAATTTGCATGATTTACATGAAGAGGGAGATTGCTGGCAGCTAGATATCTGGACCTCAAAAAGCTACATCAGTGATACCTATTCTACACAACTCCTAATGAGCTGAAATTTCACGGAGAATTATTTTGGAATATATAAAAAGTATTGGAAGAAAGAAATACCAAAGGGGCCCCACCAGGTGCCCACAAGGCACCAAGGCGTGCCCACCCCCTGGTCACGCCCTGGTGGCTTGTGGGGCCCCTGGCCATCCTCCGTGGCCCATCTACTGCTATATGAAGCCATTTGCCCTAGAAAAAAAATAAGGAGAGGACTTTCGGGATGAAGCACCGCCGTCTCGAGGCAGAACCTGGGCAGGAGCACTTTTGCTCTCCGACGCAGTGATTCCGCCGGGGATACTTCTCTCCGGGAGGGGGAAATTGAAGCCATCAACATCACCAACAACCCTCTCATTGTGGGAGGAGCAATCTTCATCAACATCTTCACCAACACCATCTCATCTCAAACCCTAGTTCATCTCTTGTATTCAATCTTTGTCTCAAAACCACAGATTGGTACTTGTGGGTAGCTAGTAGTGTTGATTACCCCTTGTAGTTGATGCTAATCGGTTCATTTGGTGGAAGATTATATCTTCAGATCCTTGAAGCTATTCAATACTCCTCCAATCTTGGACATGAATATGATTCATCAGTCGTTACTATTGTTCTTGAGGACATGGGAGAAGTTTTACATAAGTAATCATGTGAATTTGGTATTCGTTCGATTTTTTGATGATATGTATGTTGTTGTTTCCCTTAGAGGTTTCGTGTGAATATCGACTACATGACACTTCACCATTATTCGGCCTAAGGGAAGGGGTTTTGGAGTAGTAATTAGATGATGGGTGGCTAGAGTGGCAGAAGCTTAAACCCTAGTTTATGCGCTATTCCGTAAGGGGCTGATTTGGATCCATATGTTTCATGCTATGGTTGGATTTATCTTAGTTCTTCTTTCATAGTCATGGATGCTTGCGAGAGGGGTTAATCATAAGTGGGAGGCTTGTTCAAGTAAGAATAACACCCAAGCAACGGTCCACCCACATATCAAAGTAGCGAACTCGAATCGAACAAACATGATGAAAGTGACTAGATGAAATTCCTGTGTGAACACTTTGCTTATTATAAGAGACATTTCTGGCCTGTCCTTTGATACAAAAAGGATTAGTATACATTGTTGCACCTTTGTTACCATTACTACTTGTTGCTCGTTACAAATTACCTTGCTATCAAACTATCTGTTACTAATAATTTCAGTGCTTGCAGACAATACCTTGATGAAAACCGCTTGTCATTTCCTTCTGCTCCTTGTTGGGTGATACATCTCCGTCGTAGCTACTTTTCCTAACACTTTCGCTCTTGTTTTGGACTCTAATTTGCATGATTTGAATGAAACTAACCCAGACTGACGCTGTTTTATGCAAAACTACCATGGTGTTGTTTTTGTGCAGAAATTAGTCTCAGAATGGAATGGAACTTTATGGAGAATTATTTTACAATAAATAAAAAATACTGGAGCTAAGAACCACCGGAGGGGGTGCCCTGGCTAGGCACAAGATACCAGGGCGCCCCCCCTCTGGCGCGCCCTGGTGGGTTGTTGTGGCCCCCTCGTGGCCCCTCTGACCCTAATTCCAATCCTATAAAATCCTATTTTTGGAGAAAAAATAGGAGAGGAAGTTCCATCGCGCTTTACGATACGGAGCCGCCACCGCCTCCTGTTCTTCGTCGGCAGGCCAGATCTGGAGCCCATTTGGGGCTCCGGAGAGGGGAATCTTCGGTCTTCGTCATCACCAACCCTCCTTCATCACCAATTCCATGATGCTCCCCACTAGGTGTGAGTAATTCCTTTGTAGGCTCACTGGTGGGTGAGGAGTTGGATGAGATTTATCATGTAATCGAGTTAGTTTTGTTAGGGCTTGATCCCTTGTATCCACTATGTTCTGAGATTGATGTTGCTATGACTTTGCATGCTTAACGCTTGTCACTAGGGCCCGAGTGCCATGATTTCAGATCTGAACCGTTTATGTTTTCACCATTATATCTCTGTCCTTGATCCGATCTTGCAAGTTATATGCACCTATTACGTGTTATGATCCATAAACCCTAGTGTGACAGTAATTGGGATACTTTCTAGTGATGACCGTAGTTTGAGGAGTTCATGTATTCACTATGTGTTAATGCTATGTTCAAGTTCTTTATTAAAAGGAGGCCTTAATATCCCTTAGTTTCCTTATGGACCCTGCTGCCACGGGAGGGTAGGACAAAAGATGTCATGCAAGTTCTTTTCCATAAGCACGTATGACTATTTACGGAATACATGCCTACATTATATTTGTGAACTGGAGCTAGTTCTGTATCGCCCTAGGTTATGACTGTTATATGATGAATATCATCCAACGAATTCACCGATCCAATGCCTACGAGTTTTCCACATATTGTTCTTGCTAAGTTACTACTGCTGTTGTTACTATTACACTTGCTACAAAACCATTGCTATCACTGTTACCATTACTGTTACTATTACCACTACTATCAAAACTATCATATTACTGTGCTATTGATCACTCTGCTGCAGATATTTAATCTCCCGGTGCGGTTGAATTGACAACTCAACTGCTAATACTTACAAATGTTCTTTTGGCTCCCCTTGTGTCGAATCAATAAATTTGGGTTGAATACTCTATCCTCGAAAACTGTTGCGATATCCCCTATACTTGTGGGTTATCAAGACCTTTTTCTGGCGCCGTTGCTGGGGAGCATAGCTATATTTGTTGAGTCACTTGGGGTTTATATCTATTTATCACTATGAAGAGTCTAAAAGATACAAGAACCAAGATTGTTCCCTCTAAGACGAGGGGAGGTAAGGAACTGCCATCTAGCTTTGCACTTGATTCACCTTCTGTTTTGAATAGACTTGCAACACCACCACATGCTATTAATCCTGATATGTCGCAAGTTATTGATGATGCTACTTCTGCTATGAATGATGCTTATGATGATGCTAGTACTATGCTTGATGATGATGTGCCATTAGGTGAATTTCTTGATGAACAAATTGATAGAGCTAAAGAAAATGAAATTACTGAAACTAATGAAATTACTAAAACTGATGAAGTACTTGAAACTAAAAATTATGAAACACCTATTAGACCTAGGTCTCCTAGATTTCAATTACCTAAGATACCTGAAGGTTATGTTATGGATGAGGAGACAGCTAGAGACTTTCTTGCTCTCAATGATAGAGATGATCTTAAGAAATTATTATGCATACTGAAAGAGAAATCTTTGAATGCTAGAATGAAATGTGATCCTAAGTTTCCTACTTCACCTATCTTTGTTACTGATAAGGACTATGAATTCTCTGTCGACCCAGAGTTAGTTACTTTGGTTCAATCTAATCCTTTCCATGGTTATGAAACTGAAACTGTTGTGGCACATCTAACTAAGTTAAATGATATAGCCACCCTTTTTGCTAATGATGAGTAAATTTGGTACTATTACATTCTCAAATTATTTCCGTTACTCTTGCTCCTGGTTGTGTGCGTAGTCCCCAGGATATGATTTACTACTTCACTGGAAAAATATTTTCCTGCTCATAAGAAACAAGCTGATTTACATGAAATATTTAATTTTGTGCAAATTGAAGAAGAGAGTCTCCCACAAGCTTGGGGAGGCTTCTCCAATTGCTTCATGCTTTGCCTGATCATCCACTTAAGAAAAATGAAATACTTGATATCTTCTATAATGGACTAACTGATGCTTCTAGGGACTTCCTAGATAGTTGTGCTGGTTGTGTTTTCAGGGAACGAACTGTTGAACAAGCTGAGGAACTATTGAACAATATATTGAAAAATTATGATGGTTGGACTCATCCTAAACCACCTCCTAAACCCACTCCGAAGAAGAGGGGTATCTTATATCTCAGTCCTGAAGATATGCAAGAGGCAAGGAAATGCATGAAGGAAAAGGGTATTAAAGCTGAGGATGTTAAGAATTTACCACCTATTGAAGAAATACATGGCCTTGACAAACCACCACCTCCACAGGTGGTAGAGGTAAACTCTTTAATGAAATTTGATGAAAGTGACATCCCTTACAATAAACATCCTAGTAAATGTTTATATGAGTTTTACAATTACATTAGAAAACAAGATCACTTCAATGCCAATGTTGTGAAACAATTGAAATATAATTCTGATATGATTGCTCGCTTGAGTGACTTGTTATTTAGAATCACTAATGATGTTAGAGGTGTAAGAAAACATGCCTGTATGGTTCAAACCTAGCTAGAACAAGTTGCTAAATCTCAAAGAGAATTGCTAAATGAAATGAATAATAATATGAATGATTTTGCTGTTAGTGTAGCAACTAGAGGAGGAAAAATGACTCAGAAGCCACTTTATCCTGAAGGACACCCTAAAATAATTGAACAAGACTCTCAAAGAATTAATACTGATGCACCTAGTTCTTCTAAGAACAATGAGAAGAAGAAAAATGATAGGACTTTGCATACCTCTAGTGAACCTGATATAGAAAAACCTTCTGAAGCTAACAATGATGCCTCTATTTCTGATGCTGAAACTCCATCTGGTAATGGACATTCACCTAGTGATAATCAAAATGATAATGATGATGTTCATGAAGATTCCCAACCAGACAATGATAAAGAACCAGATAATGAGGTTGAAATAAAACCTGTTGTTGATCTTGATAACCCACAACCTAGAAATAAAAGATATGATAAGAGAGACTTTGTTGCTAGAAAACATGGAAAAGAAAGAGAGCCATGGGTTCAGAAAACCATGCCCTTTCCACCTAAACCATCCAAGAAAAAATATGATGAATAATTTGAACGCTTTGCTGAAATGCTTAGGCCAGTCTTTTTGCGTACTCGCTTGACTGATATTTTAAAGATGGCCCCTTATGCAAAATATATGAAAGACATCATCACTAATAAAAGAAAAATACCTGAAGCTGAAATCTCCACCATGCTTGCTAATTATTCTTTTAAGGATGGAGTACCTTAAAAACTTGGAGATCCGGGAATACCAACTATACCAGGCTCCATTAAAAGAAACTATGTCAAAACTTTATGTGATCTAGGAGCTGGTGTTAGTGTTATGCCTTTCTCTTTATATAAAAGACTTGATTTGAATAAACTGACACCTACTGAAATATCTTCGCAAATGGCTGACAAATCAACTGCCATACTTATCAGTATTTGTGAGGATGTGCCCGTTGTTGTTGCAAATGTTACTATCTCAACAGACTTTGTTATACTTGAGATGCCCGAGGATGACAACATGTCGATTATCCTTGGTAGACCCTTTTTGAATACTACAGGGGCTGTTATTGATTGCAATAAAAGTAAGGTCACTTTTCATATCAATGGCAATGAGCATACGATGCACTTTCTGAAGAAACAATTTCAAGTGAATGGTATTAATGTTATTGAAAAATCTCCGACACTCACTATTGGAAGTTTACAACTACCTCTACCTACTGCCAAAAAGAAATATGACATACTTATTGTTGGGGATGTGCATATCCCCGTTGAGGTAACTTAGTGTTTTACGAAAGTTCTTCGGTTTCATGCTAATCGAAAGTGGTTGTTAATATGACTTGATCAACCTTATTAATGGATCATTTTTTAGAGGTATGAAGTTGATGAATTTAGTAGGCACAACCTTCTGTCTGTATCTTTTGTTTTTTCTTTTTATTAGTTAAATAAAATAAAATGCCATGTTTATCCTGTTTTCTGAATTTTCCGTGCAATAAAAAAGTGCCCAGATATAAAAGTTCTCAGAGTGTCCTAAAATTTTAATATGATTTTTTTTCTGAATATTTCTGAATTTCTGGTACAAATAACATCAGAGGGGGTGCCCCTGGTGTCTACAAGACACCAGGGCATGCCAGCAACCCCAGGCGCGCCTTGGTGGGTTGTGGCCCACACGTGGGTCCCCTCACTTATCTCTTTAGCCCATGTCATCTCCTACCTCCAGAAAAAAATCACCATAGCTCTCTCTCTCGTGTTCTTGCTCTCAAACCAGCAGATTTCTATCTCTTTGCTTGAAGCTTCATTTTCGAAATTGTTTTGGAGGATTGCTACTTGGTATGTGACTCCTCCATTGCTCCATTTAGTTTTTGTTTTAGTGGTTTATATTTTGAATAATTAGCTACTTTTGGTGCTGTTGTAAATGGGCTTGCATGTTGAATTCTTAGAGTTCTAAGTAGTTTGAATGCTCAATATGGACTCTAGGCATCCCTATGAGTAGTTGCTATCAATATTACGAAGTTTAGTTGACAAAAATTTTGTGGACTAAAATTTTTAGAATTTTATTTACAGGAATAAAATGAGTTTCTTTAGGAAGTTTTCCTTCAAGAAGAATGCTAAGGGATTCATTGGGGAATCCTCAGACAATGACCTCAACACTCCGAGAACGACGGAGGTGCGAATGGTCGCATAATGCCTTCATGGATGAGGCCGGGTTCCATCAAGAGTTTGCCCAATTCATTGCAAATGTCGGGCTAACCGACTTCCTCGCAGATGAGTGTGACCAACACCATCTCCTTACAAATTGCTTTGTGCAAAAAAAATCTGAGTAGGAATAATCCTCCTGATGTATGGTTTAATTTGAATGCTAAAACCCATTAGATACCGTTCACTGACTTTTGTGACATATGTATGATTCCTTCTGATGGGGAATTAAGGGAACCTAGACCTGCGGAGTTTGAGGACTTTCTCCTCACTTTGACAGTGGGAGAAAGGAGAGGCGTGTCGAACGCCACTGCCACTAGTTTATAGTTTCCTTCTGTGCATTACTTTGCTCTATTTATCCCGAAGTGTTTAACTGCTAGAGAGAAGGTCCGTGCACTCAGTGCCCCCGACCTCGCCATTTTACACCTTTAACCTAGGGGCTATTATTACACGTCACTTACACCTCAACAGGACTAAGGGCAAGATACATGGTGGTGTTTATGCCACTCGCTTAGCGAGTCATTTTAATGTTCAGATACACCAGCATGATTACCCCTTGCCTTGAGTTTACCTAGATCATCAAGCAATGGAACATCACAACTTGGTTTTTCAGTGTGGATACCCGTGATGTTATCCCATTGCCTACACCCGCTTTGTTTGATTCTTTTTTCAGGAACGGATACAAGATCTTCCCTGAGGACATTATTGCCTACCGGAAAAACAGGCAGCGGCAGAGCAGGAGCCCCAGGAGTGGGACGCTCAGGTACCGCCGCCACAACACTTCCACATAGGACCGGATGGCTACTACGAATGGTGATTACCAAGCTTGGATAAAAGCTAAGCTTGGGGGAGTACGTATTTCCACCGACATTACATTCATGTTCACAGATTTCATTCTAGTTGTCGGTGTCCACACTCTTTCATTGTATTATCCATGCTAGATTTATTTTCTCCCTTTCTTCTTGTGTGTTTGAAAAACTTTGAGAAAATCAAAAATATTTCTTGCTTCTTTTCATTTTTTCTTTCTAGTTTAATTAGTTGTGGTATCAAAAGAAAACCCAAAAAGATTTCTCGATTCTTCTTTGCTTGTTGGGAGCTTTCCCATGTAAATAGTTTTTCTTGGTTTTGTTTTTCTTTAATTTGTTTCCTTCAAGAAAAACTAAAAACTCCAAAAATATTGCATTGTGTTTCTCTGAATTTCTTTTCTTTTGTTGAGTCGTACCAAGGAGAAGACCACGATGAAAATGCTGAGTGGCTCTCATATGCATTATTGTTGATCTAACAAAGAGCCCAAATTACCTTGTCTTCTCCTTTTGAATAAAATGTTTGTAGATTCTAGCTTAGTCCATGGCATTCTTGCACTATTATTATTTTCATATCATTTGGTCGTGCAAGTGAAAGGCATTAATAACGATATTTGATGAAGTGACTATGGCAGAGAGAAGCGGGTATGAACTCAACTTGTTTTGTTTTTGTAAATATGTTTAACCTATTATCCATGATTCAACATATTATGATCAAACATGTTTGCAATGACAGTTAGAGATTATAGTTTCTCATGCCATGCTTAAGTAGCTAGGAGTGGATAATAATTTATCTTGGATGTCAACATGCATTAGAATGATTGTGACGTAGTATGATGATATGGTATCCTCCTCTGAATGTCTCAAGTGGCTTGACTTGGCACATATTCATGCATGTAGTTGAATCAAAACCAACGTAAACTCTACGATATTTATGTTCATGGTGTTCATATCCTACTCATGCTAGTATTCAATGTTAATTATGCATAACGCATGTTCATGACCGTTTTCGCTCTCTAGTTGTCCGCTTCTCAACCTATTTGCTAGCATTTGCCTGTACTAAGCGGGAATACTGCTTGTGCATCAAAATCCTTAAACCAAAGTTATTCTAGATGAGTCCACTATATCTACCTATATGCGGTATTACCCTGCTGTTCCAAGTAAATTTGCATGTGCCACCTCTAAAATTTCAAATGAACATCTGTTTTGTGTGCCTGGACCGCTCATGGAGCGGCAGGGGGCAGTCAGTATCTTCCATGCTAAGCGGGTTATTCTCATGATGAATGTTTATTCACTCGTCCTTGCACGAGAGGGGCGGTAATAGGTATTCCCAGTCCCGAAATCAAAAATTGCAAATAATTAAACAAAACTCCCCCAAGACTGTTGTTGTTATTGATGGTACCCGTGGATTCAGCTAGCCGTGGAGTGCATTTGTTGGTGGAGGGGGTGTAAACCTTTACTTTTACCGCTTGGGAACTGCCGCTAATGTGCTTAGCATGGACGATATTGATAACTCTTGGTCGTAACATTGACAGGATGGGTGCACCTCTCAAAATTATATTTATCTCTAATTTAAGCTTTGAGCGCTGGCACCTCTGCAAATCCCTGCTTCCCTCTGTGAAGAGACTATCTATTTACTTTTATGTTGAGTCACAACCTTCTCAAACAAGAGCCAGACCCGAGAGCACTATTGTCATCCTCATGCATTGTACATAGTTAATGTTGAATGCATCATGACTGGATCTTTTCTACCATGAATTACAATGTATAGTCGCTGCTTGAACTTTGGAGGTGCTCTGCATTTATATTTTGCGGTCTCAGAAAGGGCTAGCGAGATACCACTATTGTCATATTATATCATGATTGTTTTGACAAAGTGTTGGCATTTGAGATATTTTATTATTGCTCGCTAGCTGATTATGCCATTGATATGAGTTAATATAATATTTAAGAGTTATTGCTGATATAGTTAGTCATGAGCTTTGCTGAAAACCTGAGTGCTACTTAAGCTTATTTATGTAAACAAGAACAAAAGAGTTCGTAAAAGTTTTTCTTTATCACTTTCAGTTTATCAACTGAATTGCTTGAGGACAAGCAAAGGTTTAAGCTTGGGGGCGTCAACATCGTATCTACTTTTCCTAACGCTTTTGCTCTTTTTTCGGACTCTAATTTGCTTGATTTGAATGAAACTAACCCGGACTGACGCAGTTTTTAGTAGAACTACCATGGTGTTGTTTTTGTGCAGAAATAAAAGTTCTTAGAATGGAACGAAACTTTTTGGAGAATTATTTTACAATAAATAAAAAATATTGGAGCCAAGAACTACCAGAGGGGGTGCCCTGGCTGGGCACAAGACACCAGGGCGCCCCCCCCTCTGGCGTGCCTTGGTGGGTTGTGGCCCCCTCGTCGCCCCTCTAACCCTAATTCCAACGCTATAAAATCGTATTTTTGGAGAAAAAAATAGGAGAGGAAGTTTCATGGCGTTTTACAATACGGAGCCACCGCCGCCTCCTGTTCTTCGTCGGGAGGCCAGATCTGGAGCCCATTTGGGGTTCCGGTGAGGGGAATCTTCGGTCTTCGTCATCACCAACCCTCCTTCGTCACCAATTCCATGATGCTCCCCACCGGGAGTGAGTAGTTCCTTCGTAGGCTCGCCAGTCGGTGAGGAGTTGGATGAGATTCATCATGTAATCGAGTTAGTTTTGTTAGGGCTTGATCCCTAGTATCCACTATGTTTTGAGATTGATGTTGCTATGACTTTGCCATACTTAATGCTTGTCACTAGGGCCCAAGTGCCATGATTTCAGATCTGAACCATTTATGTTTTCACCATTATATCTATGTTCTTTATCTGATCTTGCAAGTTATATGCACCTATTACGTGTTATGATCCGTAAATCCCAGTGTGACAGTAATTGGGATACTTTTTGATGATGACTGTAGTTTGAGGAGTTCATGTATTCACTATGTGTTAATGCTTTGTTCCGGTTCTTTATTAAAAGGAGGCCTTAATATCCCTTTGTTTCCTTATGGACCCCGCTGCCACGGGAGGGTAGTACAAAAGATGTCATGCATGTTCTTTTCCATAAGCACGTATGACTATTTACGGAATACATGCCTACATTATATTTATGAACTGGAGCTAGTTCTGTATCGCCCTAGGTTATGACTGTTATATGATGAATATCATCCAACGAATTCACCGATCCAATGCCTACGAGTTTTCCACATATTGTTCTTGCTAAGTTACTACTACTGTTGTTACTGCTACACTTGCTACAAAACCATTGCTATCACTGTTACCGTTACTGTTACTGTTACTATTGCTATCAAAACTATCATATTACTATGCTGCTGATCACTTTGCTGCAGATATCTAATCTCCAGGTGTGGTTGAATTGACAACTTAACTGCTAATACTTGCAAATATTCTTTTGCTCCCCCTGTGTCGAATCTATAAATTTGGTTTGAATACTCTACCCTCGAAAACTGTTGCGATCCCCTATACTTGTGGCTTATCATTGTGATCGACACTCTTACTTATCAAAAGGACTATGATTGATCCCCTATACTTTTGGGTCATCAAGACTCTTTTCTAGCGCCGTTGCCGGGGAGTGAAGCGCCTATGGTGAGTGGAATTTGGTAAGGAAACATTTATGTTACGTGCTGAAATTTACTATGACTTGTTACTATGGAAAATAATCCTTTGAGGGGTTTGTTGGGGTATCTTCACCTAGACCGGAGGCACAAAGAGTTGCCCCTCAACATACAGCATCTACTACAAATATTTATTGTGATATTCCTTCGGGTATGATAGAAAAACTGCTAGCTAATCCTTATGCATGATATGGAATGATACAATGTTCTCCTCGATGTTCTAGGTGATCTATTCGATGTAATCCTTTTTTGCAGTGTGTTTGTTGGGATTCAGTGAATTGTGGGTTTATGACCAGATTATCTATGAATATTATTTGAGTCTTCTCTGAACTCTTTTATGCATGATTGTTATAGCTTTGTATTTCTCTCCGATCTATCCATTTGGTTTGGCCAACTAGATTGATTTATCTTGCAAAGGGAGAGGTGCTTTGTGATGGGTTCGAGCTTGCGTTGGTCAATTCCAGTGACAGAAAGGGACATGACATTTACTTGTATCATTGCCATTAAGGATAAAAAGATGGGGTTTATTCATATTAATTGGGTTTACCTTGTCTACATCATGTCATCTTGCTTAAGGCGTTACTCTGTTCTCCATGAACTTAATACTCTAGATGCATGCTAAATAGTGGTTAATGTGTGGAGTATTAGCATAGATGCAGGCAGGAGTCGGTCTACTTGTCTCGAACATGATGCCTATATACATGATCATTGCCTTGGATATCGTCATAACTATGCGCTTTTCTATCAATTGCCCAACAGTAATTTGTTTACCCACTATATGCTATGTTCAAGAGAGAAGCCTCTAGTGAAAACTATGGCCCCTGGGTCTATTTTTATCATATATTAAAATCCAAAAATACCTTGCTGCAATTTATTTACTTTTTTTGTGTTTTTGTTTATCTATCTATCACTACGAGATTTGATCCTTGCAATTAACCGCCAAGGGATTGACAACCTCTTGTTTGTGTTGGGTGCAAGTATTTGTTATTTTGTGTGTAGGTGTTGTTAACGAGGTGTTGCATGGTTCTCCTACTAGATTGATATCCTTGGTTCTTAACTGAGAAAAATACTTATCTATACTATACTGCATCATCCTCTCCTCTTCGAGGAAATCCCAATGCAACTCACAAGTAGCAGGAATAATTTCTGGCGCCGTTGCCGGGGAGACATCACCAACATCTATCAAGTACCATCGCATAAATTTTCATGTCCTTGCATGTACTTTTATTTGCCATTTGCCTCTCATTTTCATCTCCCCCACTTCTAAAGCGTTTTCACAAAAACACAAAACTATTTTTTGTTTGCCTTTTTGCTTGTTTTCTTGCTTGAAGTTGTTATCATGTCCAATCTTGAAAAGGGTAGTAACACTTCCGCACTAGTGTGAGTCCTTTGGAAAATCTTTCGGTACTTTTAAAGCTCATGAAAAATAAAAACATCAAAAAGGGGTTTTATGAAGTTTCTAAAGAAAAATTAAGTAATATTGCCGACGATGATCCTCATAAATTAGAACCCACTATGATGCATACAAAAAACTCCTATAGGTAGTGGCAATATTATTGGAAATGTGTCATCCAGGATTTATTTACATGTGTCGGCATGCTACCTATGCTAGGAGCGTCAATCCTTAATAAAACTTCTAGTCTCGCGAATGCAATACCTTTGCTTATAGTTAAACTCAAAAGACAATTTGTTCACATGCATCCAGCTATACAAAGGATCCTCCTAGAATTCTCAAATATTGATGATCCCTTTGTTAAGCGTGTAACCACTATATTGTTAGCTTATGAATTTGGGCATATCATGAAGGAAACACGTGAAATATTTGCTCATTATAATATAAATTGTGGTTGTCCTCCTATAGAAGAAATCATTTACAATCAGGAGGAGATTACAATCTCTGGATTATGCGGCTTCCAATGGAAATCTTAGAAAAAGGGTTCCCCCATCCATTTTACTTGATAAAATTTCTGAACTAAATGATAATTTTTCTATACAAAATAATGGATTAGGACATGTGCTTAAGAAAAAGCTTAGGGGCCATAATCAAAGAAACACCTACAATGAAGAAATAGTCATCACGTATGAGGGGCCAAAGGAGGAACTTCCTCCTCCTAAACTTGATCTTACGGATCCTTACCTGATTAAATTTAGCCCTTTTGATTACTTTTTCTTGATCCGTAGGAAGCTTGCCATTGAAAGGAGGGAGTATGATATGAGCATGAACGATCTCCCTCACTTTTATGACAACCCTTTAAACTATGCATTACGCCTAGCTAGGGGTGTCAAACAATAGCGCTTGTTGGGAGGCAACCCAATAGCTATCTTTATTTTTCTTGTTTCTTTCCTGTTTTTTGGTGTGCACACAATTATGCTACTTTTATGGTTGTGTTCTTGTGTTTAAATTAGTGTTTGTGCCAAGTAAAGCCTTTGGGATGATTTGGATGATAGTTGCTTTGATTCTGTGAGAAAATAGAAACTTTTGCGCCCAGTAGCAGAATTGTTTAGATTCACTGGAAATTTCTGAATTTTTTACACATGATTGATATACAAATTTCCCAAATTTTTAATAATTTTTGGATGTACATAAGTATGTTCATTGTTCGAATAATTACATACTATTCTGTTTTTGACAGATTCTGTTTTCATTGCATTGTTCGCTTGTTTTGAAGAATCTATGGATTGTATCGGGGGGTATAAGCCATGGTGAAGTTAGAATACAGTAGGTATTATGCAATAATAAAATATGAAAGGGTTTACACCAGTACCTAAAGTTTATGATTTGCTTGTTATACTAACGGATCTCACGAGTTTTCTGTTGAGTTTTGTGTGCTAAAGTTTTCAAGTTTTGAGTGAGATCGCGATGGACGAAGGAATAAGGAATGGCAAGACCCTAAGCTTGGGGATGCCCAAGGCACCCCAAGGTAATATCCAAGGACACCCAAGACTCTAAGATTGGGATGCCCCGGATGGCATCCCCTCTTTCTTCTACCAACCATCGGTAAATTACTTGGAGCTATATTTTTATTCATCACATGATATGAGTTTTGCTTGGAGCGTCGTGTATTATATGAGTCTTTGCTTTGTTTGTTTTTTAGTTTGCCACGATCATCTTTGCTGGACACACCTTTTTGAGAGGGACACACATTATTCGTGATTTGTTAGAATACTCTATATGCTTCACTTATATCTTTTGAGCTAGGCAGTTGCTCTAGTGCTTCACTTATATCTTTTAGGGCACGGCAGTGGTTATATTTTAATGAAATAGTTGCACTCTCATGCTTCACATATATCATTTTTAGAGTTAATAATAGTAATGGCAATTAGCACGGGTTATGGATTTGGTCCTAATATGATAGGTATTCAAGAGGGATATGATAAAATCTTTCATGTTGATCACTGAATATGATAAGTTTGATTCCTTGCAATAGTTCTGCGATATAAAGATGGTAATATGTGGGAGGTACTAGTGAATTATTGTGGTTTAGTAAGAATATTGGTGTTAAGGTTTGTGATTCCTGAATCATGCACGTATGGTCCCTAGTTATGCTAAGAAGTTGGAGCACGATTTATTATCGAGTGTCTTCCTTTGCGTGAAGGTCGATGGCGCGCGATGGTTAACTCCTACCAACCTCCCTCCTAGGGGCATGCGTAGTATTACTTTGCTTTGAGGTCTAATAAACTTTCGCAATAAGTATGTGAGTTCTTTATGACTAATGTGAGTCCATGGATTATACGCACTCTCACCTTTTCATCATTTTCCAGCCTCTTCGGTACGATGCATTGCCCTTTCACACCTCGAGATGTGGTGCAAACTTTGCTGGTGCATCCAAACCCCGTGATATGATAGGCTCTATCACACATAAGCCTCCTTATATCTTCCTCAAAACAGCCACCATACCCACCTATTATGGCATTTTCATAGTGTCGTGGTTTTGTCACGACAGATGCGCTCGTGAAAGGACTTAGTCGTGAGGCCATCGCCGCGAGATAGTAGCTTGAACGGGGTTGATCAAGATCAAAAGACAAGGGTTTACCCAAGTTCGGCCCCTCACGGTGGAGGTAAAAGCCTACTCCTGCTTGATTGATATTGATGATGATGAGCTCGATTACAAGGGTGCGAATTGGCTAACCTAGTACTCGAGAGATTGTAACTTAGTCCTTTCTACCTCAAGGGCTCCCCTTTATATATAGGTGGAGCCCCCGGGTTTACAACAGAGACAGGGTCGTAGTACAACTCGTGCCCTATTCAATTTCCTTATTTTCCTTGTTTCCTAAGAACTACGGCATCCTTCTGATGATGAGGCACCGCCTCAGGCGCTGGGCCATGAACCGGCCCACTCCATGAGTCACCCTATAGGCCTTGAAGTCTTGATCGCCACGGACCATCTTAAGTCTTGCTCTTGAAAGCGCCATTTGGATAACATGACCCTAAACGGGTGGGTTATATCGTGGGGTTATATCCCCAACATTAGCCCCCCAGATTGACTTGAATTCATTCATGTCAATCTTCAAACTGATAATAATTCTGGGTCATCTCCCCTTTTTGATTCTGTAGTGTGACCAGGTCATAGACTCCGACTTATGGTACTTCCATACTTATATTTTTTTCCATCTTTTTGAATCATGACATCACCTTCCGGAATTTCAGCAGCTCAAGCATGACATCATAACGAATCAGTTGTGTATCTCTGTTAGGCCCAAAAATCGAGGCATCCCTTACTCAAAAAGTTACTACGCCTCCTCAATTTTCGGGCCTGCCTCTTCTCCCTCTCTTTTTCTTATAAATATACCCGTAGGGGTCCTTTTTCATTTTTTACCTGTTCACCCACCAGTTGTCTTCTTCTTCCTCGCGTCCGAACTCTCCCGCATCTGGAACGATGCCGCCTCAACAAGGACCGCGACGCCGCCCAGTCATCGCCGGAGCTCGCCTGAACCTCTCCGCCGCTTTCCACTGCAGCTAGGTATGCCGATATTTCTTCATCAGATCTACATTATCTCCTCCATAGTTCGTCGGATTTTGTTACTGTTCATCAGCTTATACTGCCTTTGTTCGCTGTTTAGATCTAGATTCCAATGAACTTCTCATAGAAATACTCCGGTGCTAGTCATGACACCATTTTTGCATCTAGGAACTTCAGATCTTTGTTAGATCCTGCGAGTAGACTAGATGATGCTTCCACTACTCACCTTAGGTTTAGTACATATTTTCCTTTTAGACCATTTTGTAGATCCATAACTGTAGACGTTTGAGCAAAAACTTGTTTCTGTCCAACACGTAGCTAGAATGACAAACATAACTGTCCCTTTATCTGGTCAGCTCAATATTTTTTAGCGACTCATTTTTGATTGGATGTCCATGTTGACTCGCTCCAAAATCATAGTAACCTCGTTATACTGCCAATTTTTCATATGAACCAATTAGCAACTTATTGTTCATGAAATGACCCGCTATTCATACTTTCCTGGCAGTTTTAAGCCCTTAGGCAACTCATTATGGCCAAAAACGATAAGGCCTGCAATTGGGTCATATCCCAAGCTTCTAAACTTGTGCTTGATGATCTTGTGGGGCAAGGTCTATTGTCGGCTCAAGAAGTAATTGGCTGGCGAGCACCTGAGGAAGAAAGCACCCCTCAACCCGACTTAGGAGAAGTTGTTGTGTTCACAGATCATCTTCATAGGGCTTCTCTCCGCCCAGATCAAAGTTTTTTCGGGATTTCCTTAATTTCTACAACCTTCAACCTCAAGATATTGGTCCCAATTCTATGACCAATATGTGCTAGTTCCAATTCTTCTATGAGGTTTATCTTCAGACAAAAGCAACTATCACTATCTTCAGGGAGTTTTTCTATATCAACCACCAAACCGAGTTTGCAGATGGTCCTAGCATAGAGCTTGATGGGGTTTCTATTCAGAAGAGGAAGAGTTGTTCTTTTCCAAAGGCTAGTCTGCCAAGTCATCCGAAAGGATGTAATAAGACCTGGTTTTATTGTAAGAATACTGCTCCTGCCGGCGAAAACCCATTGTCGGGTTACACACTTGATCGACTTAACGCCACCGAAGCTTATCCTGATTGGTCAAGAGGTCGCCCACATATATCCTAAGTTGAGAGCCTTATTAGCAAACGGCCTCACTAGGATCAATTTGACTCGGTGTTGGGTCAGTTGGAGAATTCTGCCATTAAGTCTGAGGGGCGACTTAATGTGCAATTACATTGGCGGCTTAGCCGACATGCATTGTTTCCGCCAGGTTGACTTATCAGCGGATGAAATAAACAGAAATATAAAGAGACTACTAGGGGAGCCCCAAGATGCGTGCAATAAGACAGGGCTCATTCCTTTCTGTGTTCAGAACCCGGCACCTCCAGTAAGTATGCTTATACTCATTTATCTGGCTTATTGATTTTTGCTTGAGTCGGACTCATTTCTTAGTCTGTCAAAACGTGCAGGCCAATTCCTCATTCTGGAAAAGGAAGAAAATGAAAGCGCGCAAGTCTGCTCATGCTCCAGCCCCTCGGATAAATGAGACGGTTGATGAAGGTGAGCCAGCCGTCGGGGATGATTCGGAGGTAGAACTTGATTCACTTGGCCTTCTTTTTATGCAACTTGCTGATGTTCATTCTTCCCAAGACAATGCTGAAACAAGTCAGGCTGACGCCATCAAGGTAATTTCCATCTCCTCTGGCTCGGAAACCTTTGTTCCCCAAATACAAAGAAAATCCACCAGGAAAGTGCCATTTTCTCATCCACACGCTTACTTAGACCCAAAATTTCCTCTGAAGAAAAGGCAGCACATTGGTACATCAAAATGCCAAACTCGGAGTGGCTCTGGGAACTGGTTGCCAGCTTATCTGATGCGCCAGATGCCCGTAAACGAGGAACTGAGGTGCCTCATAGTTCGACCTCATCTCTTTCACGAGCCGACCTTATTAGGCAACCTCTTAACACATCTGTTTCAAATTATCAGGGGTCGCCACCGTCATCTAGGGATTCATCCGCCACTCAGCTGCCATCCTTGATCATCAAGCAAGGGTAAGTGTTTCAATAAGTCATACTTTATCATTATCATTTCTTTGTTTTCTTTTGAATATGTTCACGTGACTACAGGGCCAAGGGCAAGAAAAGGAAGATTGGCGAGTCATTCTTGACTCCTGGAATCCCCGAGTCAGAGGACCCACTATTGGTGACCCATGAATGAGATGCTGGAAGTCCACCTTGATCAAAGGGTTGAGCCACCTCAACAGAATGAGCCGCCTATCATTTAAGAACAAGTAACAATGGAGACAAACTAGATGGACAGCCGAGTCGGCCTGGATGGTGCATCTGATAATACTGACCTGCCAAGCCCGGCTCATGCCTCCAGCCCAGCAAAGGCGACTGAAGATGTTCCATCACATGCAATGACCAATGATGAGGTCACCATTACTGGGGAGGCACATAAAGCTCCGGAGGTGTTGAACGTGTTGACCAAGTTTACGATGAAAGATGAGCCAATCGTATCTGAGAAAGGGAAATCAAAACTAAGCTGCCAAATTTTGAGGACCCCAGCGCGACCGAGCTTCATGAAGGTTACTTGACCCGGCTATCCACAAGCCGGGATATGGAAGCAAGCATGGTGAATATGATGAAGAGAAAATACGAGGTATGAAGAAGTTTTAATCTTTTCAGTACTATATATGCTTATGTAGCCCCCAAGTCTTAGACATAGGAAAACTGAGTATGTGTGAGACTTTGAGTAGGAGTTTGTGAATTCAGCTGTAGCCCCCAAGGGTCGGGTTGTTATGAAAATAACAAGCCGGGTCTTTAAAAGTAACTTGATACATATCATTGAAAAATGTGACATGTAGGCCCCAAGGGCTGACTCATTTTTGTGAGAGAGCCGGGTCTTCAAAGTGTTAATCATAATGTAGAGAAAAACACTATAGCCCCCAAGGGCTGGCTCATTTTCATGAGATGAGTCGGGTCTTCTCTTTATATCTTTGAGGTAAAATGACATGCATTAGCCCCCAAGTGCCATGTAGTTTTCTTGCAACTGCTTGGGACTTAAATATATAAGTTTTGGCTCTTGTAGCCCCCAAGTACCGAGTCGTGCAATATTGCCGGCTTGGGACTTACAATATGTGTAATGATTTTGCTGGTTATGACAGGATATGCTCAATGATGCTGAATCCAATGTTGCCGGCTTACAAGAGCAACTAAAAAAATGAAAGAAGTCTGCATGAAAAGGCCGAGTGATCAGCTGCTTCTTTGCAAAAAACTATGTTAATAGCCTCTGAAAATTTGAGTTCTTTGAAAACCTCTCATGAGGAAGAAAAAGCATCATTGTTGAAGCGTGCTGAGGACGCAGAGGGCCAGCTCAAGCCGGTTACTGAAGAGCTGAACATGCTTAAAGGCCACATTACCCAGATGACCAGAGCTATCTTTGGTAAGCACATCTAGGAACATATATGGATAACTCGCCTGACCATTCTCGTTTTAAAGTAGAAATGTTGTAATCTTACTGCTCAACTGTTGCAGGTTCAAGAAGTGGAAATCTCCGTCAGGATCCTCTGGTAAAGTTAAAAGCCGTATACTCCTTCCTAGAGAAGCTGTAGCAGGGAGTTTGTTTACCATCATGGTTGTGAAGGATGGGAAACAGCCGCCACAATTTATAAGAGATGTGTTGAAACAACTCTCGACAATCCCTAAACAAATTGAGGAGTGGAAAAAATAAGCCGCCCGAGCTGGCGCGATGATGTCACTTAGCCGCGCCAAAGCTTATGTGCCAGAGATGGAGCCAACTGAGATGCTTGGCGGCTTTTCGGAATTCAATGTTGATGGTAGTCAGTTCTCTACAACAGATTATGCCCGTTGCCTGAAGGAAACCCACGTCTTGGTGAGTCAACTCATTGAAGATCTGGACTTGAACAAGTATCAGCCTGCTTATGATGAGGAGAATGCACGGATTAAACTGGCAATGTTTGAACCTTTTGACCTCACTCCTGCACGGCGTAAGCATATCTTTGCTCCCAATGTTGTTCCATCAATTATACTACAAGACGATGCCATCTTCCAAGCTTTAACAACTATCGACTGGGATTTGAACAACCTTCAGATCGGAGAAGAGGGAGAGCCGACGTAGGATAACCCAGAGGTATCAAGCGCGGGAGATCATCAAGAAGGTGTCAAGCCCGAAAGCAACAACCCGAAGGGCACAGGAGCCGGCTTACAGGAGTAGATGACTCCAAAAAAACTTTGGTGACATATTGAGCTCAGCTATGGCTATGTAATAGGGTAGTAAAACTTTGGCATCATCTGTGGTGCCTTCGTGCACTTTTGCCACTTTGAGCATAAAGATTTTGACTGGTGTGGTGCTCTGATGACCCGCCCAATATCCTGGTACTAATCTGTTGCTTGAATCGATGATGTGGCGAGTCATATTTTGAGCCGTCGATAATAGTTATTTGTCTACAATCTTGATTCAACAATATGCAATCTGTCTATATTTGAACAACTTCATGGTTGAGATCAATATGTGACTGTTTTAACCCGGTGTATGTCGATACAACAAACCCTGGGTCTGTTGCCCAGACCATGCACGGGCCTAAAAGAGCAAAGTTGCAACATCCAACACCAGATAAAGCTAGGAGAGATGGCTCTTTGAGGAATCAAAGGGCAGGGCAAGAAGACCAAGACACTGCTAAGGAAAAACCTCCCTGGCCGGGCAGGCGAGCCTGGTGAGGACGAGGTGGCCCTGAAGACAAGCCTCAAGACTGTCCCGGCAGGCCTGCCGGGCACTACCAGAGCAAACTACCCCGCCAAGGCTTCACCGCTCCACCTCACAGCGATGCAAGACATCGATCGGTGCGGTGTCAAGCCCCCAAATGACTAAGTGGCAGTTATGCAACACATGACAGCCATTTCCAAAGGAAACCACCTCCAAATGACACCCATCCAGAGACGTGTCAAGCAGACAGGCGAAAAGGTGGCCAAGCGGCCCGGCAAGGCTTGCCGGGCAGGCTACAATGTGATACTGAGCGGCGCATTTAATGCGCCCGGCTCTGCCTACAGAGTTAGGTATGATAGCACTGTTTGCTATCTAATCAGTGCACAATGACTGATTTGCCACTGTGGTAACCCCTTGATCTATAAAAGGAGGGCAAGGGCAACCAGAGAAATGGTTCGGAACCTTGTACACTCGTACGCGCGTAGCTGCTCTCGCTCCAAGGGAACCCTGCCGTGCAAGTGCGTTGCGTTTCCACCTCAATCCACCATCAATCCACCAAAGTAGGAGTAGGGTTTTACGCCTCGCGATGGCCCGAACCTGGGTAAAACTGCCTGTGTGATCTCTGTCGTGCTGCGCTACGGTCCTCCGCTCTTTGTGCAATGCGCTCAGCCCCCCTGCCGAACCAAAAGGGGTCGATGGCCCCATAGGTGGCCGTGATTTCCCACGACATCTTTGGCGTGCCAGGTAGGGGGCAGTGCTTGCGCGAACCCGAGAAGCGTATGCAGCGCGTCATCTTCATCGACGGCTCCATCATTCATGACATCCAAGAAGAAGCCCGGTGCTGCAGCCCACCCATCCACTTTGAAGGCCCCGTTGCACGTGGCCGCCACGCCGCGGAGGCCATGAGGACGCACGGGGACACGGACACTGCGGGGGACGTGGCCGGCACAGGCGGCGTCGCCACCACCTCCCTGCGATGGAAGTAAGAGCAGAAGGCACCGGGGAAGTACAGCACCAACAGCATCCCGACGGCCACGCTCCACAAGGTACGGGTGGAGAAATCATTCTATCCGCACCTCTCCGCCCGACAGAAAGGCACAGCCGCAGCGGCGGCTCTCGCTCTGGGGCAAATCGCAACCCTCCGGTCACTCCCGCTACGGGCGTGGCCGCGGGGCGTGCGCCACTCCCGGAGCGAACCGACCCAGTCGATGCACCAAACAGAGCTGCTGGCCCTCATGTGCCTCCACCTCGTTACCATGGCACTGTGGCCGCGGGCTCACGATGGCGAGAACATGGCGCAGCTACCATTGGCACCGTAAGGAGCCAGGCGACGCAACGATCCATGTCATCATCCATGCCAAGGACCGCTTCGGAGGCTATGGCGCGGACCCAGCTGCTGTTGAGGTTTCCGCCGGCAGCCGATCAGATGGATGAGTGGAGAGCCACCATTCAAAGCCTGATTGGCTTTGCCGAAGCGGGAGGATCACCGCGAGCTGGCCCGCCATGGCCTCCCAATGCGACGACAATGGCCCGCGCAGCTGGCCATGCCGAGGGGGGCACCCCCCACAGTGCAGTCCCCTCCACGGCAGCCTACGCAAGGGCCACGACCAGAACCACGCGATCAAGAACCCGACAACGTCTCGATGGCTTCGTCCGGCCCTCGAGTGCGTCGGGACCAGCGGCAAGCCCGGGAAGACAAGCGAGGGGAAGGCGCGCGTCTCACCGTCGAGCAACGCTGCGGCACCCGCCGCCAGTCTGATCGGCGCAACGACCCCGACATCGACGAACCTGCGCTCGGTGAGGGCGGGTGCCTACCTTTCGAGGTTGGGTGCCCGGCCTTCACTCGCGAGCTGCAGCAAGTCCATTGGCCATCTTCCCACACATTCAAGCCGGAGATACCAGAGAAGTACGATGGAAGATTGAACCCGGCAGAGTTCCTGAGCATCTACACCATCGATGTTCAGGCTGCCGGGGGAAGAGACGAGAAGGTATTCACCAACTACTTCCCTTTGGCACTCAAGCCAAATGTGAGGTCTTGGCTGATGCACCTGCCGGAGAACTCCATTTCAACCTGGGCTGACCTGTGCCATCAGTTTGTTGGCGCCTTCATGGGTGGTCATCAAGAACCAGGGCGGCCCAGCGATCTGCAGCTCCTCCCGCAGAAGGAAGGGGAGACCCTGCAGAAATACATGCAAAGGTTCAGCCGAGTGCACAGGAACATCCCAGACATCCACCCGGCAGCCGTGATAGCTGCATTCTAGTCCATTGTGCGCAACCGCCGGATACGTTCCAAAATGAACGTGCGGCTGCCCCGGACTATGAATGAGTTATACACACTGGTGGATAAGTGTGCTCGCATAGAGGAGGGAAGGCGACTTCCCGGCGAAGAGGGCGGCGTCGACATCGATTCAGATGATGACGATGATGCCACCAGCCAGCAGAAGAACAAGAAATGCAATAAGAAGCACAAGGAGAAAGTTGTGATGGCAGTCGAAGGGTCAAGCACACCTAGTACCGGCAAGAAGGGCAAGGCCGAAGCACCCGGCAAGGAGGTTGCCACATGCACTGACTGTCGAGCGGTTGCGGCTGCCGAGAAGGCCGGGAAGGGTGAGGGGCCGTATTGCAAGATCCATAGGACCAAGGGCCACGACCTTCAAGAGTGCCATCAGGTTGAGCAGCTCGTCAGGAAGCAGAGGGCTGAGTACGAAAAGCGTGATAAGGAGAAAAATCAGGATGGTACTGGCGGGAAGGGCCGTGGCGGTGGAGTAAGCCGCCCCGGCAAGGCTCCTCAGAATCAAGGGAAACCCGCCAGAGGTCGTGAGAAGAAAGATTGCAATGATGAGACCGATGAGGGAGATGAAGAGGAAACCAGCGAGCAGGAGTTCCAGAAAGCCGCTAACACCTTGTGCGTTGACGGGGGTGCATCTCTACACTCCTCTCACCGCCAACTTAAACAGTGGGCACGTGAAGTCAACGCCATGGAGCCAGCGGCAGATTCTCGGAAGCCGCTCAAATGGTCCCGCACGCCCATCATATTTAACGAAGAGGATCACCCTGATCGCACAAATGCGGTAGGGTGCTTGCCGTTGTTGGTCTCACCAACAATATGCAACCTCAAAGTCACAAAGATGTTAGTTGACGGCGGGGCTGGGTTGAATCTAATATCTCCAAAGGTCCTCAGCAAACTTTAGATAGCGGATGAGGAGCTCAAGGTTACTGGTACGTACCAAGGAATCAACCCTGGTAGGAGTCGTCCTAAAGGAAAGATCATGTTGCCGGTGACGTTCAGGGGGGAGTTAAACTACCGGACCGAGAAGATCGTGTTTGACGTGGTTGACCTCCCCTTGCCGTACTCTGGCCAAGTTCTGGCCAAGTTCATGGCGGCATCCCATTATGCCTACAACACCTTGAAGATGCCAGGGCCGATAGGAGTCATTTCCATTCCGTCAGATCAGAAAGATGCAGTCATATGCGTATCGGGAACCAGTCGCGGCAGAGGCCGCGGAAGCCAGTGTTCCCGCCAAGGGGAGTAAGAAAATGAAGAGAGCTAGCAAGGATGACAGCAAGGAATCCGAGAAGCATGCCTCTCCGGAGTGCGCTGCGCCTGTCGATGACTTGCCGGAGAGTTCCAATAGCAAGAGATCCAAAGCTATCGTGCCTGCTGTGAAGAAGGTCCCGGCAGGGCTGGCTGGCACTGAAGGTACCTTCACTATCAGTGCCACCCTCGATGACAAATAGGAAAGTGCGCTCGTTGCCTTCTTGCGGGCAAATGTTGATGTGTTTACCTGGCAACCATCTGACATCCCCGGTGTTCCCAGGGAGGTAATCGAGCACCACCTTGCTGTCTGCCCACATGCCCGGCCCGTCAAGCAGAAGGTCCGGAAGCAAGCTTTGCAGCGGCAACAGTTTATTGCCGATGAGATCAAGAAACTTGAAGCAGTTGGTTTGGTCAGGGGAGTGTTGCACCCCACGTGGTTGGCAAATCTAGTGGTGGTGCGCAAGGCGAATGGGAAATGGAGGCTTTGCATAGATTTTACGGATCTAAAGAAGGCATGCCCGAAGGACCCGTTCCCCTTGCCGCGCATCGACCAGATTGTGGATTCCACTTCCGGGTGCAACCTACTTTCCTTTCTGGATGCCTACTCCAGATACCACCAGATCTTCATGTCCAAGGAAGATGAGGAGAAAACCGCGTTCATAACCCCGTGTGGCACGTACTGCTTTGTACGGATGCCCTTCAGGCTGAAGAGCGCCGGATCCACCTTTGCAAGAGCAGTACAGATTGGCTTTGAGTCCCAGCTACATAGAAACATTGAAGCTTACATGGATGATATTGTGGTCAAGACCAAGGACAGATCAGCCCTCATCTAGGATTTGGAAGAAACCTTTGCCAATCTACATAAAATCAACTTGAAGCTAAATCTTGAGAAGTGTGTGTTTGGCGTCCCCTCCAGTAAGCTAATTGGTTTCTTTGTGTCTCATCGAGGGATAGAGGCCAACCCCGACAAGATCAAGGCTATCGAGCAGATTCAAGCACCCAAGACAGTCAAGGACATGAGGCGTTTGACAGGATGTGTGGCTGCATTGAGCTGGTTCATTTCCAAGTCTGTCGAGCGCGCCCTGCCGTTTTTCAAAATCTTGAAGAAGGCAGGGACCATGGAGTGGACCCCGGAGGCAGATGCTGCACTGCAAGATTTGAAGACCTATCTTTCCTTTGTGCCCACCTTGGTCGCTCCCAAACCGCAAGAGCTGTTGCTGCTATACTTGGTGGCAACCAATCAAGTGGTTAGCGCGGCACTGGTGGCACAGCGGGAAGTGGATGACGCGGAAACTACAACCACTGTTACCTCTGGAGAAGAAAGTGGACCGATACCGACAAGGCCAGAGTCAGTCCAGAGCAAAGAAAGGCAGAGCAGCGAAAGCAGTTCTCTGGTCACGGCAAAGAAGAAAGTGGTGCAGCACCCAGTGTACTTCGTCAGCTCCCTGTTGCAGGGGGCTAGGTCGAGGTACTTTGGCGTGGAAAAGTTGATTTTTGGCCTCATCATGGCCTCAAGGAAACTGCGCCACTACTTCCAAGCCCACGAGATAATAGTTGTCACCGGTTTCCCCTTGCAACACATACTCCGGAACCCTCAGGCCACCGGTAGGATTGTAGAATGGGTTTTGGAGTTGTCCAGCTTTGGTTTGAAGTTTGAAAGCACGTCAACCATTCAAAGCAGAGCACTAGCAGAATTCATCGCAGAGTGGACACCAACTCCCGATGAAGAGGTATTGGAGACGGTTATTCCCGGCAAGGAAGCGCCCCAATATTGGATCATGTATTCCAATGGTGCCTTCTCCCTACAAGGTGCAGGGCTGGCGTGCTTCTTGTTGCTCCCACTGGGGAGCACCTTAAGTACGTCGTCCAGATGCACTTTTCCCAGGAGAAGGCTACCAACAATACTGCAGAGTATGAAGGGCTCCTTGCCGGCCTCAGAATTGCAACAGAACTAGGAATTAAGAAGTTGATCGTCCGCGGAGATTCACAGCTTGTGGTGAGACAAGTCAACAAGGATTACCAAAGTCCATTGATGGAGGCATACGTTGAGGAAGTGAGAAAGTTGGAGGAGTGCTTTGACAGATTACAAACATAGCACGTACCCCGTGCGGAAAATAGCATGGCTGATCATCTGTCAAAGTGCGCTGCGAAAAAACTCCCTGTGGAACTAGGGAATTTTGTTCTCCATCTGACTCAACCCTCCGTATCCCCGGCAACAATGGCCAGAAAGAGGAGGAAACTGGACTCCGGCAAGCCTCACCCGACAGGACCTCCCGAGGCCCCCGGCAGAGAACTTGGTGGGAACAACTCCCCTTCGATCAGCGAGTTGCACCATCCCGCCAGACCACTGGTCCGTGCGGTCGCAAAGTGCGCTCCTGCGAATGAGGAGGAGCAGTTGGTCCTTGTTGCCGAGCCTCTGGCCCCAACTTGGGCATGACACATAGTCCATTTCCTCCAAACTGGAGCACTCCCTGAAAAGCAAGAAGAAGCTGAAAGAGTAGCCCGGAGGGCCAGTATGTATTAGTTTGTCGATGACACGCTATACAGAAGGAGGCCCAACGGTGTGAAATTGAAGTGCATTTGCCAGGAGGAAGGAAAGGAACTATTGGCAGAGATACACAAAGGTATGTGCGGCTCACAATTGGATCAAGGGCCCTGGTTGGAAAAGCCTTCCAGCAAGGTTTCTATTGGCCCATGGCCCTCCAAGATGCAGTTGAGCTCATCACCAAATGTGAAGCCTGCCAGTTCCACTCCAAGAACATTCATCAGCCTGCCCAAGCTCTTCAGACGATCCCTTTATCATGGCCCTTCTTAGTCTGGGGGCTCAATATCTTGGGCCCCTTCCCCCGTGCTGCCGAGGGCTTTGAGTTCTTGTTTGTCGCTATCGACAAGTTCACAAAGTGGCCAGAGGTGGAGCCCGTGAGAAAGGTGAATGCTCAGTCAGATATCAAGTTCTTGAAAGGATTGGTGTGCCGCTTCGGAGTCCATGCCCGGATCATCATTGACAATGGCACCCAATTCACGAGCCGCTCCTTCATGCAATATGTTCATGCCCTCGAAAGCAAGATCTCATTTACCTCTGTCGCCCATCCCAGAAGCAATGGACAAGCTGAGAGGGCGAACGCTGAAGTGTTGCGGGGCCTCAAGACAAGAACTTTTGATAGACTACAGAAGTGTGGCAGGCGATGGATCGACGAGCTGCTGGTGGTTCTTTGGTCCCTCAGAACGACACCAAATCGAGCTACCGGGCAGACTCCCTTCTCCCTAGTCTATGGGGCAGAAGCAGTTTTCCCACAGAACTCATATTCGGGTCTCCTCGAGTGCTTGCCTACGATGAAGTAGTGCAGGAATGGCACCGGCGTGATGACGCTGTGCTACTTGAGGAGAACCGTCTCCGGGCCGCTACACGTGCTGCATGCTACCAGCAAGCCCTACGTCGCTATCATAGCCGCAGGGTTTGTGCCCGGGGTTTTTAGGAAGGTGACCTTGTCCTTAGGCGTGTTCAGTCCGCCAAGGGTACAAACAAGTTGACGCCAAAGTGGGAAGGCCCTTACCGGGTAGTACGAGTCACCAGACCTGGCGCAGTCAGTCTGGAGACCGGAGATGGCATTCAATTACAAAACTCATGGAACATTGAGCAACTCCGTAAGTTCTACCCGTAAGGCGCAGCTGTCGGGCCCTACACGGCAGCCACCCTTTTGTACAGGCCTTGCCGCTGTTGCATGTAAACAAAGCCAGGCGTAGATCCTGAGCAACAAAAACAAATGAAGTGCTGGGGGGCCCCCAAAACTTGCATGCATGCATAAGCATATCATGAGAATAGCATGATCATGTAGATGAGGTCGCATGAGGCATTTTTTCATCTGCATTAAGTTGCAGGGTTCTTGCCGTCGACTTGGTCCCAAGGGAGAAGAAATGAAGACAAGCCTACGTGATGATCCCCGGCAAGCCAAATAGATAAGTTCTCTTCTTATCCTTATGCGTTCCGTAAGCAGAAACTTGTGCATATGAAAACCTCGCCACCTTTGAAACTTAGGTGCTCCCATCCTTTGACTCGAACGTTGCTTCGGTCTGGATGGTCGTAGTGGCCTTTGATGGAGAAGGCTTGGCGGGGGGATGGTCCCTCTTTATGATTTGTGCTCGGCAGTCTTAGCTCCACGGCAACAATTCGAGGGTACCGGGAGGGTAGCTTGCTAGAGCTAACTTGTTTACTTGAACGTATAGATGCATTTCATCTCTGCATGAGTATGACACATGCACAAGTGCCCGGCAAGGCTTGTCTTTTTCATTAATATGCAGCTGAACAAGTACAGATCTTACAGAACACCAACAAGGATAAAGAAGATTACATTATTTGGACTAAAGTTTGGCAAATGCCTACGTATTTTAGATTGAAAAAAGATAAGTGCCCCGTAATCCCTTTCTTGTCCCTCTCCTCCTAGGCACTGCAGTGGAAGAGACAGAGGGCAAAAGGAGTGCCTGAGCAAGACACCCCACTCGACCCCGTCAGGATCTGCCGGGCGTAGCCTGAGAAGATCGAGAGTGGCAAGGCTGCGAAGGAGAGGGGCGGAAGGAGCAGCTCGGCGGTGCCTTGGTCACCACCTCCATGACCAACCAGAAGCTCCAGCAAAAAGCACCGTCGGGGAGAACCACCGGGGCTCAGCCGGAAGACTGCTGGAGGAGGCGAAGGCACCAAGAGAGCAGCCCTCTCCCCGGCAACCAAGAGGCTGGTGATGATGGTGCCGGGGAGGGAGGGGAAGAGCGGAAAGATGAGGCAGCAGGTCGGCAATACGAGACGAAGCTGTCGGTGCCATCGTACACCGACCTGACGCCCTGCCACCCACCTTCTCCGTCTTCCCTCGATCTTTCTCCATCACCACCGCTCCGGGGGGACGCCGGCTCCTTGAGTCGTTGCCTCCCCCGGAGAAGCTACGGGCAGCAGCGGCATCCGAGACGCGCGAGGGGCATTGCTCCCCACCTTGGCGAGCAGGAAGATGCCATCGCCTTCAACATTTGCCCCGACTTCACCAAAAGGGGCGGTACTGGGATTACCAAGGGACCCGAGCGCTGCACCCCTGACAGATGCCGGAACCCCTAAGAGCACCAGCGCCAGGGCGGAGGGGACAAACACGCCCCCACAGGGGAAGAGCTTGGCGCCGCCTGCGCTGCGGATGGCATGTCCGCCGCGCCCCTTTCTGCCATGGACCAGCCTCACTCCCCAGGCTCCTTCACAAGCTTCCGGCGTCATCGACCTCAAGCTCGAGCCCGGGGCTTGGCCCCGGTCTCTCTCTCTCTCTCTCAACATTGCAAGAAAAGAGAATGAAAAGGCGAGAGGAGGAGCGTGGATGAGCATTCCCGCTTCCCCCTGCCCCCTTTTTATAGGCGGGCTAGGGGCTAATCCATCGATGGGTGACCACCGTCCCTCTCCGCCAACCCGAGAAGATCGGGCCCCCGCTATGGCACTCTCCTGCACCACGCGCCTCCGTTACCTACCCCACTCAATGCATGCAGCATACGTGGCCGATGATAAGGGCGTGGTGGGAAGACTGAATTGGCAGTTACTCGCCCGTGCGTTAAAGTCATTCACGGGCCATTACAAGAATGGCCCCACCACAATTGGCGTTACGCGACGGGCGGAAGAACCGAAAACTAACCTGGGCTCCGGTTAATGAAGAAGCAAAGAAGATTTCAAAGGACGAAGCAACTGCTACCGTCTTGCGTGTGCACTGGAAAGGCCCTACCCCGACGACGCCCAGCAACGCGTTCGGGCCAGGCCCGAGTGTAGGTGCAACAAACCCTGGGTCTGTTGCCCACACTGTGCATAGGCACGGGGATGAGATTGAAGCACCAACCCAAGTCCGAATACGAGGGACTGAGAAGTTCAAAGGACTAACATGCAGATCAGAGGGACCAAGATCAAGCCAAAGAAGCAAGGCACCATCAGGAGAAGGGCCTCCTTTGCCGGGCAGGTGAGCTCAGCAAGGGACGAGGCCACCCCCGGAAGACGACATCCAAGACGTCCCGGCAGGGCCTGCCAGAACACACGGAGGCAA
The DNA here is from genome assembly GCA_011799875.1 of Thinopyrum elongatum. Taxonomy (NCBI): domain Eukaryota; kingdom Viridiplantae; phylum Streptophyta; class Magnoliopsida; order Poales; family Poaceae; genus Thinopyrum; species Thinopyrum elongatum. Next base: position 216,844,142 of record CM022303.1, read on the forward strand.
AACCACCTCACCAACTACTTCACCATGACCCACGTCGTCAATCAGTGCCGTGTCAAACCGCGGAGTGACTAAGTGGCAGCCATTCACCATATGGCAGCCTCTCCCTATAGGAAACACCTATAGATGACACCCGTCCTGCGATGTGTCAAGTGAGCAGGCGTGCAGCTGGTGAGATAGCCCGGCAAGCCTTGCCGGGCAACCAACGATGTGACGTTGAGCGATGCATTTAATGCGCCCTCTTAGCCCGCAGAGTTAGGTATGATAGCGTTGTTTGCTATCTTATCAGTGCATAATGACTGTTTTGCCATTGTGGTGACCCCTTAATCTATAAAAGGAGGCCCATGGCGACCGTATAGAGGGTTAGATGGTTGGATAACTCAGACCCCCATACGCGCGTAGCCGCTGTCGCCCTGAGGCAACCCTTGCCGGGCAAGTGTACTACGCTCCACCACCACCTTTCCACCATCAATCCACCAAAGCAGGAGTAGGGTTTTACGCCTCACGGCAGCCCGAACCTGGGTAAAAATGCCTGTGTGATCTCTGCCGTGCTGCCACACACTCGTCTGCTCTTTGTGTAATGCGACGCCCCCCTGCCGAACCAGCAAGGGGCCTCCTAGCCCCATAGGTGGCCATGGTTTCCCGCGACATCTTTGGCGCGCCAGGTAGGGGGACCGCTTGCGCGAACCTGAAGGCGTGTGTAGCGTGTCACCTTCATCACCATCAGCATCATCGACGACGCCATCGACCATGGCGCCCAAGAAGAAACCCGGTTCTTCGGCTCGTCCTTCCACCTCGAAGGCTCCGTCGCCCGCGGCCTCTAACGCTGCGGGGGGGTGCGGAGACACGCGAGGACGCGGACGCTGCTGGGGATGTGGTCGGAGCAGGCGGCGCCGTCACCACTTCCCCCGCGGCCGACGCAGGAGCAGGAGACATCGGAGGAGAGCAGCATCAGCAACATCCTGACGGCCATGCTCCACAAAGTCCGAGTGAAAGGGGTTACTCCATCTGCGCCCCTTTCGCCCGCCGACGGGCACAGCCGCAGCAATGGCGCTCGGGCCATGGCGAATCGCCGCCCTCCGACCGCTCCCACCACGGGTGCAGTCGCAGCGCGTGCACCTCCCCCAGGATGGGTCGACCAAGCCGCTGCGCCCGACGGAGCCACTGACCCTCGAGCGCCTTCGCCGCACCACCCTGCCATCCAGGTGGTCGCCCCGCAGCAGCGGGGGCGCAGTGCTGCCGCCGCTGGCACCGTCAGGAGCCGAGCGACGGTGCGATCGACTTCATCATCACCCATGCCAAGTACAGCCTCGGAGGCCATGGCGCGGGCTCAGCTGCTGCTGAGGTTTCCGCCAGCGGCCGAGCAAATGGACGAATGGCGTGCCACCATCCAAAGTCTGCTCGGTTTCGCCGAAGCTGGGGGCTCACGGCGAGCTGGCCCACCATGGCCACCCCAAGCGACAGCAAAGGCTCATGCTGCTGACCGTACAATGGGGCCGTCCCCACGGTGCAGTCCCCACCACGGCAGCTAGCGCGAGCGCAACAGAATCAAGACCCCGACGACGTCTCGATGGCCTCTTTTGACCCTCGAGCGCGTCCAGGCCAACGATGAGCTCCGGAGGATAGGCAGATAGGAGACACGCGCGCCATTGTCGAGCAACGCCGTGACGACCTCCGCCGGACTGATGGGTGCGACGGCCCCGCGCTCGGTATTGGCGGGTGCCTACCTTTCGAGGTTGGCTGCCCGGCCTTTACCCGTGAGCTGCAGCAAGTCCGTTGGCCGTCCGTTCGCATGTTCAAGCCAGAGATACCTGAGAAGTACGATGGGAGACTGAACCCGGCAGAGTTCCTGAGCATCTACACCATCGCTGTTCAGGCTGCCGGGGGAAGAGATGAGAAGGTGTTCGCCAACTAATTTCCTTTGGCCCTCAAGTCCAATGTGAGGTCTTGGCTGATGCACCTGCCGGAGAACTCCATTTCGTCATGGGCAGACCTATGCCACGAGTTTATCGGTGCCTTCACCGGTGGCCACCAAGAGCCTGGCCGACCCAGCGAATTGCAGCTTCTCCAACAGAAGGAAGGAGAGACCCTCCGTAAGTATTTACAGAGATTCAGCAAAGTTTATAGAAATATCCCAAATATCCATCCGGCAGCCGTGATAGCCGCCTTCCAGTCCAATGTGCGCAACCGCCAGATTCGTTCCAAGATGAACGTGCGGTTGCCCAAGACTGTGAAGGAGCTCTACACGTTGGTGGATAAGTGTGCTCGGATGGAGGAGGGAAGAAAGTTGCCCGAAGAGGAAGATTGCACCAATATTGATTCAGAGGATGAGGATGAATCAACCAGTCAGAAGAAGAGCAAGAAGCGCAGTAAGAAGCGAAGGGATAAGGCAGTAATGACTATTGAAGGATCGGGTACGCCTAGTACCGGCAAGAAGGCCAAAGCTGAGGCCCCTGGCAAGGAAGCTGCCGTGTGCGCTGACTGCCGAGAAGCCGCTACTATCGAGAAAGCTGGGAAAGGTGATGGGCCGTATTGCAAGATTCATCGGACCAAGGGCCACGACCTTCAAGAGTGTTATCAGGTTGAGCAGCTTGTCGAAAGACAGAAAGCAGAGTATGAGAAGCATGACAAGGAAAAGGGTCAGAATGTTACTGGCGGCAAGGGCCGAGGTGGTGAAGTAAATCGCCCCGGCAAACCCTTTCGGAACCAAGGAAAACCCGCCAGAGGTCGAGAGAAGGAAGCCTGTGGTGATGAGAGTGATGGAGGGGATGAAGAGGAAACTAGTGAGCAAGAGTTTCAGAAGGCCACCGACGCCCTGTGCATTGACGGGGGTGCATCTCTGCACACCTCGCCCCGCCAACTCAAGCGGTGGGCGCGAGAAGTCAATGCCGTGGAGCCAGTGCCCGAGGCCCGGAAGCCGCTCAAGTGGTCCCATACGCCCATCATCTTTGATGAGGAGGATCATCCTAGCCGTACCACTGCGGTAGGGTGTTTGCCATTGTTGGTCTCCCGAACAATCCGCAACCTCAAGGTCACGAAGATGTTGGTGGACGGTGGGGCCGGGTTGAATCTGATTTCCCCAGCAGTTATCAGCAAGCTTCAGATAGCAGAGGAAGAGTTGAAGATTACTGGCATGTTTCAAGGAGTTAATCCCTGCAGGAGCCATCCTAAGGGAAAGATCACGTTGTCGGTAACGTTTGGGGGAGAACTGAACTACCGGACTGAGAGGATTGTGTGTGATGTGGTTGATCTCCCCCCTGCCATACAATGGAATTCTTGGACGCCCGGCCCTGGCTAAGTTCATGGCAGCATCTCACTATGCCTACAACACCTTGAAGATGCCTAGGCCACTGGGAGTCATCACCATCCCATCAGATGAGAAGGATGCAATCATTTGTGTGGACAAGATGTACCGGGATGCGGTCGCAGCAAAGGCAGCGGCAGCAGCAGCTCCCGCTAAGGAAAGCAAAGGAAAGAAGAGGGATTGCAGGGACTCCGGCAAAGAGTCCGGGAAGCATGCCCCCACCGAGTGCACGGCACCCGTTGACGATGTGCCAGAGTGTTCCAATGGCAAGAGGTCCAAGGTCGCTGCACCCCAAGTGAAGAAGGTCCCAGCAGGGCTGGCTGGCATTGATGGTACTTTCGCTATCAGCGCCACCCTCAATGACAAATAGGAAAGCACGCTCGTTGCCTTCCTACGGGCGAATATCAATGTGTTTGCCTGGCAACCATCTGATATCCCCGGTGTTCCCAGGGAGGTAATCGAGCACCACCTTGCTGTCTGCCCACATGCCCGACCTGTCAAGCAGAAGGTCCGGAAGCAGACCTTGGAGAGGCAGCAGTTCATTGCAGAAGAAATCAAGAGACTAGAGGCAGCTGGATTGGTCAGAGGAGTACTGCATCCCACGTGGTTGGCAAACCCAATGGTAGTCCGGAAGGCTAACGGGAAGTGGAGGCTTTGCACAGATTTCATAGATCTCAACAAGGCTTGCCTGAAGGACCTGTTTCCCTTGCCGCGTATCGATCAGATTATGGATTCCACTTCAGGTTGTGATTTGCTCTCCTTTCTGGATGCGTATTCTGGGTATCACTAGATCTTCATGTCCAAGGAAGATGAAGAGAAGACGTCGTTCATCACTCCATGTGGTACATATTGTTTTGTCCGCATGCCATTCGGATTAAAGAGTGACGGGTCCACTTTTGCAAGGGCAGTCCAGATTGGTTTTGAGCCACAGTTGCACAGAAACATAGAAGCCTATATGGATGATATTGTGGTCAAGACCAAGGATAGGGCCACCCTTATTCAAGATTTGGAGGAGACGTTTGCTAATCCGCGCAAAATCAATTTAAAGCTCAACCCGGAGAAGTGCGTATTTGGTGTTCCCTCCGGCAAGTTGCTTGGGTTCTTTGTATCCCATCGTGGGATCGAAGCCAATCCCGACAAGATCAAGGCTATCGAGCAGATACAAGCACCAAGGACAGTTAAGGATGTGAGGCGCCTGACAGGATGCGTTGCCGCGCTAAGCAGATTCATCTCCAAGTCTGCCGAGCGCGCCCTGCCGTTCTTCAAAATTTTGAAGAAGGCAGGACCCATGAAGTGGACCCCGGAAGCAGATGCAGCTTTGCAAGAGTTGAAGGCCTACTTGTCCTCTATGCCTACCTTGGTTGCTCCGAAACCCCAGGAGCCGTTGCTGCTGTACTTAGTGGCAACCAACCAAGTAGTCAATGTAGCTTTGGTAGCACAGTGAGAAATGGATGAAGTAGAGAGTGAGCAGGGACCGGCAGAGACAGAAAAGGATCAGGACAGCAATGAGCACGGCAACGAGAGCAACCCCAAGGACGTGGCAAGGAAGAAAGTGGTGCAGCGCCCAGTGTACTTCGTCAGCTTCTTATTACAGGGGGCTAGATGGAGATACTCTGGTGTGCAAAAGTTGATTTTTGGTCTCATCATGGCCTCAAGGAAACTGCGCCACTACTTCCAAGCCCATGAGATCACGGTTGTCACTCGTTTCCCATTGCAACGGATACTCCGAAACCCTGAGGCTACCGGCAGAATAGTGGAGTGGGCTTTGGAGTTATCCAGTTTTGGTTTGAAGTTTGAAAGCATGTCAACAATTCAGAGCAGGGCATTGGCAGAGTTTATTGCAGAATGGACGCCAACCCCTGATGAGGAAGTGACGGAGACAGCTATCCCCGGCAAGGAATCGCCCCAAGAATGGATTATGTATTTTGATGGTGCTTTTTCCCTAAGGAGCTGGCGTGCTTCTTGTTGCCCCCTCCGGGGAGCACTTGAGGTACGTCGTCCAAATGCATTTTGCCTCAGAAGAGACAACCAACAATACAGTAGAATATGAAGGGCTCCTTGCCGGGCTCAGGATTGCAGCTGAATTGGGAATTAAGAAACTGATCATTCGAGGAGATTCACAGCTTGTGGTGAGACAAGTTAACAAGGATTACCAAAGTCCATTGATGGAGGCATACGTCGAGGAAGTGAGGAGATTGGAGGAGCACTTTGACGGATTGCAAACAGAGCACGTACCCCGTGCGGAAAATAGCATAGCTGATCATCTGTCAAAGTGTGCTGCGTAGAAGCTTCCTGTGGAACCAGGGACTTTTGTTCTCCATCTCACTCAGCCCTCCGTATCCCCAGCAACAATGGCCCGGAAAAGGAGAAAGTTGGACTCCGGTAAGCCTCTCCCGGTAGAGCCGTCCGCTCCTGGCAGAGACCCTGCTGGAAACAACTCCTCGCAGTCTACCGGACCACACCCTCCAGCCGGTCCCATGGACCCCGTGAATGAGGCATGTGCTCCCGCAACAGAGGAGGTGCCGCTAGTCCTCGTTGCTGAGCCCCAGGCTCCAACTTGGGCAAGGCACATTGTCCACTTCCTCCAAACCGGAGAGCTTCCCGGCAACCAAGACGAAGCTGAAAAAGTAGCCCGGAGGGCCAGTATGTATCATTTTGTTGATGACACTCTGTACAGAAGGAGGCCCAACGGTGTGAAATTAAAGTGTGTCTGCCGGGAAGAAGGAAAGGAATTGCTGGTTGAGATACACAAAGGCATGTGCGGCTCCCACATTGGATCAAGGGCACTAGTTGGGAAAGCATTCCGGCAAGGATTCTATTGGCCCACAGCCCTCCAAGATGCGGTCGAGCTAGTCACCAAATGTGAAGCCTACCAGTTCCATTCCAAGAAAACCCACCTGCCTGCCCAAGCTCTTCAAACAATCCCTCTATCATGGCCATTTTTGGTCTGGGGGCTCGATATCCTCGGCCCCTTCCCCCGAGCAATCGGGGGCTTTGAATTCTTGTTCGTTGCTATCGACAAGTTTACAAAGTGGCCGGAAGTGACTGCCGTGAGAAAGGTGACTGCTCAGTCAGCTATCAAGTTCTTTAAAGAATTGGTGTGTCGTTTGGAGTTCCGGCAAGGATCATTACTGACAACGGCACCCAGTTCACGAGCCGCGCCTTCATGCAATATGTTCATGCCCTCGGATGCAAAATCTCATTTGCCTCTGTGGCACACCCCCGGAGCAATGGGCAAGCTGAGAGGGCGAACGCTGAAGTGTTGTGTGGACTCAAGATGAGAACCTTTGATACGCTGCAGAAGCACGGCAGGCGGTGGATCGAGGAGCTGCCGGTATTTCTCTGGTCCCTCAGAACGACACCAAACCGAGCTACCGGGCAGATTCCCTTCTCCCTGGTCTACGGGGCAGAAGCAGTTATCCCCACGGAACTCATTTACGGGTCGCCTCGAGTGCTTGCCTACGATGAAGTAGTGCAAGATCAACACCGGTGTGACTCCGGGCTGCTACGCGTGCTGCACGCTATCAGCAAGCCCAGCATCGCTATCATAGCCGCAGGGTTCACGCCCGGTGTTTTGAGGAAGGTGACCTTGTCCTTAGGCGCGTTCAGTCTGCCAAGGGTACAAACAAGTTGTCACCGAAGTGGGAAGGCCCTTACCCGGTAGTATGAGTCACCAGACCTGGCGCAGTCCGTCTGGAGACCGGAGATGGCATAAACTCATGGAATATTAAGCATCTCCGCAAGTTCTACTCGTAAGGCGCGGCTGTTGGGCCCTACCCGGCAGCCACCCTTTTGTACAGGTCTTGCCTCAGCTGTATGTAACCCCTTGTACAAAGCCAGGGCGATGACCCTGTGCAAGGGAAAATAAAGAAGCGCTGTGGCGGGCCCCGACCAAGATTGCATGCATGCATGAGCATTCCAAGATCACTGCATAAGCATTTCATGAGCATTTGCATATGCATATAGATAGGATCGCATCCTGCATTCATTCTCATCCGCATGAAGCTGCAGGTTCCTGCCGTGAACTTGGCTTCGACAAGGAGTTGAGAAGATTGCCCGGCACTACGATCCCCAGCAAGCCAAACAGATAAGTTCTACCTCCTGTCCATTAGTGTTCTGGAAGTTATAACTTGTGCATAAGAAAACCCCGCCACTCTTTTGAGACTTAGGTGCTCCCATCCCTGGCTCGAACGCTACTTCGGACAGGATGGTCGTAGTGGCCTTTGGAAAAAAGAAGTTGGCGGGGGGCTGGCCCCTTTGCCTGTTGCCCGATAGACACAGCTCTCTGGCAGACAGAAAAGGTGCCGGCAAGATAGCCTGCCGGGAAAACTCATTTATTTACACTAAAGAGGCATCTCGCCTCTGCATGGACATACACATGCACGGGTTCCCGGCAAGGTTCATCTTTTTCATTAATATGCTGATACAAGTACAAGCATTATAGAACACAAACATGGACTCGAGAGATTACATTATTTGAATTAAAATTTGGCAAGTGCCTACAGATTTAAGATTGAAAAAAGATAAGTGCCACGTAATCCCCTTTTTCGTTTTCCCTCCATCAGGCACTGCGGCGGAAGGAGGAAAAGACGAGAAAAGGGCACCCAAGCAGGAGCCCATCCCGGTCCCGTCGTGACCCACCCGTCGCGGCCTGACAAGACCGGGAGTCGCGAAGCTGCGAAGGAGGAGTACGGGGGACGGGGCGGCGCCCTCTGGTCGCCACCTCCAGAGCCAGCAAGAAGCCCCGGCTTGAGCGCCGGTGGAGTCATCCACCAAAAGCTCAGCTGGAAGACTGCTGGAGGGGAGGCGAAGGCGCCAAGAGAACATCCCTCCACGGCCATCGCCCTAGGAGGCTGGTGATGAGGGTGCCGGGGAGGGAGGGGAAGAGCGGAAAGACGAGGCGGCAAGTCACTGGTCGGAGGCGAAGGCATCCACGCCATCGTACTCCGACCTGACCCCCTACCACCCGCCTTCTCCGTCTTCCCTCGCTTTCTCCTCACCACCGCTGCTCCCGAGAAGTGCCAAGACTCCAGCCCGGCGCCTTCCCCGGAGAGACGGTGAGCGACCAAGACGTCTAGGGGGCTCGGGACATGCCCCTCCCCACCTTGGCGGGCAGGAAGGCGCGCCTCTCGTCGACATCATCCCCACGGCTCCCAGATGGGGCAGTGCTGGGTTTACCGACGATTCCCAGCCCTGCCTCCCGGGCGCACCCCAGAGACGCCAAGGACCCGAGCGCCAAGACCACGAGCGGCGGTGACCCGAGGCTGGACACCGCACTACCCAACGGGCAGACGGCCGTGGCAAAAGGAGCAAGCATTCCCTCACAATGGGAGAGCTTGGTATCTCCCGCACTACGAGCAGCCCATCCACGATGCCTTCTCCGAGCATGGACCAGGCTCATTCCCCGAACGCCAGCACTCAACAACTCTAGGCGCAAGATGGAGCCCGGAGCTTGGACCCGGGCCTTTCTCTTCAACAAGACCAACGAAAGGCAGGAACAGGGGAAGAAAGGATCCGGAGATGGATGGCTCGGCTCTCCTTCCGCCCCTCCTTTTGTAGGCAGAGCAAGAAAGGGAGCCGCTCCCCCAACAAGCGATCGCCGCCCCTCTCCGCCAATTCAAGAAGACCGGGCCCTCGCCTTGATGCTCTCCTGCACCACGCGCCTTCGTTACCTACCCCGCGTGATGCATGCCGCATACGTGGCTAAGGATAAGGGCGTGGTGGGAAGAGTGAATTGGCAGTTTCTCCCTCGTGCGTTAAAGTCATTCACGGGCCATCACTGGAGCGGCCCTACCACCATTGGCCTTACACGACACGCGGAGAAACCGAAAATTAGCCCGGAATCAAGGCTAATGAAGAAGCAAAGAAGACCTCAAGAGACCAGCCTCTTCAGCAACCCCGCCTGTACACTTATTAGGCCCTACCCCGACGACGCTCGGCAGCGCGTTCGGGGCAGGCCCGGGGGCTTCTGTCGGTGCAACAAACCCTGGGTATGTTGCCCAGACTGTGCACAGGCACGGGGACGAGATTGATCACCAACCCAAGTCAGAATACGAGGGACTGAGAGGTTCAAAGGACTAACATGCAGATCAGAGGGACCAAGATCAAGCCAAAGAAGCAAGACACCATCAGGAGAAGGGCCTCCTTTGCCGGGCAGGCGAGCTCGGAAAGGGGCAAGGCCACCCCCGGAAGACAACGTCCAAGACGTCCCGGTAGGGCCTGCCGGGGCACACGGAGGCAAAACCACCTCACCAACTACTTCACCACGACCCACGTTGTCAATCAGTGTGTGGTGTCAAACTGCGGAGTGACTAAGTGGCAGCCATTCACCATATGGCAGCCTCTCCCTACAGGAAACACCTGACAGATGACACCCGTCCTGTGACGTGTCAAGTGAGCAGGCGTGGAGCTGGCGAGATAGCCTGGGAAGCCTTGCGGGGCAACCAACGATGTGACGTTGAGCGATGCATTTAATGCGCCCTCTTAGCCCGCAGAGTTAGGTATGATAGCGCTGTTTGCTATCTTATCAGTGTATAATGACTGTTTTGCCATTGTGGTGACCCCTTAATCTATAAAAGGAGGCCCATGGTGACCGTAGAGAGGGTTAGAAGGTTGGATAACTCAGACCCCCATACGCGCGTAGCCGCTGCCGCCCTGAGGCAACCCTTGCCAGGCAAGTGTACTACGCTCCACCACCACCTTTCCACCATCAATCCACCAAAGCAGGAGTAGGGTTTTACGCCTCACGGCGGCCCGAACCTGGGTAAAAATGCATGTGTGATCTCTGCCGTGCTGCCACACGCTCGTCTGCTCTTTGTGCAACACGACGCCCCCCTGCCGAACCAGCAAGGGGCCTCCTGGCCCCATAGGTGGCCGTGGTTTCCCGCGACACTGGGGGCTCCTGTCGGTACAACAAACCCTGGGTCTATTGCCCAGACCATCCACAGGCCTAAAAGAGCAAAGTTGCAACATCCATGACCAGATCAAGCTAGGAGAGATGGCTCTTTGAGGAATCAAAGGGCAGGGCAAGAAGACCAAGACACTTCTAAGGAAAAACCTCCCTTGCCGGGTAGGCGAGCCTGGCGAGGACAAGGTGGCCCTGAGACAAGCCTCAAGACTGTCCCGGCAGGCCTGCCGGGCAATACCAGAGCAAACTACCCCACCAAGGCTTCACCACTCCACCTCACAGCAACGCAAGTCATCGATTGGTGAGGTGTCAAGCCCCCAAATGACTAAGTGGCAGCTATGCGACACATGGCAGCCATTTCCAAAGGAAACCACCTCCAAATGACATCCGTCCAGAGACATGTCAAGCAGACAGGCGAAAAGGTGGCCAAGCGGCCCGGCAAGGCTTGCCGGGCAGGCTACGATGTGTCACTGAGCGGCACATTTAATGCGCCCTGCTCTGCCTGCAGAGTTAGGTATGATAGCACTGGTTGCTATCTAATCAGTTCACAATGACTGATTTGCCACTGTGGTAACCCCTTGATCTATAAAAGGAGGGCCATGGCAACTAGAGAAAGGGTTCGGAACCTTGTACACTCGTACGCGCGTAGCTGCTCTCGCCCCGAGGCAACCCTGCCGTTCTTCAAAATCTTGAAGAAGGTTGGGCCCGTGGAGTGGACCCCGGAGGCAGACGCTGCGCTGCAAGATTTGAAAACCTATCTTTCCTCTGTCCCCACCTTAGTCGCTCCAAAACCACAAGAACCATTGCTGCTATACTTAGCGGCAACCAATCAAGTGGTTAGCGCGGCGCTGGTGGCGCAGCGGGAAGTAGATGAAGAAGCAGCTGCAACTGCCATCCCCTCTGGAGAAGGAAGTGAACTCGCCCCGGCAAGGTCAGAGGCAGGTCAGAACAAGGAGCGGGGTAATGGAGACAGCTCCAAGGTCGCAGCAAGGAAGAAAGTGGTGCAGCGGCCAGTGTACTTCGTGAGCTCCTAGTTGTAGGGGGCTAGGTCGAGGTACTCTGGCGTGCAAAAGTTGATTTTTGGCCTCATCATGGCCTCAAGGAAACTGCGCCACTACTTCCAAGCCCTCGAGATCACGGTTGTCACCCGCTTCCCCTTGCAATGCATACTGAGGAACCCTGAGGCCACTGGCCGGATAGTGGAATGGGCTTTGGAGTTATCCAGCTTTGGTTTGAAGTTCGAGAGCACGTCAACCATTCAGAGCAGAGAACTGGCGGAGTTTATTACGGAATGGACGCCTACCCCTGACAAAGACGTGTTGGAGACAGTTATCCCCGGCAAGGAAGCGCCCCAAGAATGGATCATGTACTTTGATGGTGCCTTCTCCCTATGAGGTGCAGGAGCTGGCGTGCTTCTCATTGCTCCCTCTGGGGAGCACCTCAAGTACGTTGTTCAAATGCATTTCCCCAGGGAGAAGGCTACGAACAATACAGCAAAATATGAAGGACTCCTTGCCGGGCTCAGGATCGCAACAGAACTAGGAATCAAGAAGTTGATCATTCATGGAGATTCGCAACTTGTGGTGAGACAAGTGAACAAGGATTATCAAAGCCCATTGGTGGAGGCATACGTCGAGGAAGTGAGAAAGTTGGAGGAGCGCTTTTATGGATTGCAAACAGAGCACATACCGCGTGCGGAAAACAGTATTGTTGATCATCTGTCAAAGTGCGCTGTGCAAAAACTCCTTGTGGAACCAGGGACTTTTGTTCTCCATCTGAATCAACCCTCCGTATCCCCGGAAACAATGGCCAGGAAGAGGAGGAAACTGGACTCCGGCAGGCCTCTCCCGGCAGAGCCCTCTGAGGTCCCCGGCAGAGAGGTTGGCGGGAACAACTCCGTTTCGCCTGGTGAGCAGCACCCTCCCGCTGAACCACCTGTTCCTGTGGTCGAGGCATGCGCTCCCGTGAACGAGGAGGTGCCGCTAGTCCTTGTTGCCAAGCCTCAGGCTCCAACGTGGGTGCGACACATAGTCCATTTCCTCCAAACAGGAGAACTTCCCGAAGAGCAAGAAGAAGCTGAAAGAGTAGCCCGGAGGGCCAGTATGTATCAGTTCATTGACAACACGCTATACAGAAGAAGGCCCAATGGAGTGAAATTGAAGTGCATTTGCTGGGATGAAGGAAAGGAACTGTTGGTAGAGATACACAAGGGTATATGCGGCTCCCACATTGGATGAAGGGCCCTGGTTGGAAAAGCCTTTCGGCAAGGTTTTTATTGGCCCACGGCCCTCCAAGATGCAATTGAGCTAGTCACCAAATGTGAAGCCTGCCAGTTCCACTCCAAGAATATCCATCAGCCTTCTCAAGCTCTCTAGACGATCCCTTTGTCATGGCCCTTCTTGGTCTGGGGGCTCGACATCTTGGGCCCCTTCCCCCATGCTACCGGGGGCTTTGAGTTCTTGTTTGTCGCTATCGACAAGTTCACAAAGTGGCCAGAGGTGGAGCCCATGAGGAAGGTGACCGCATAGTCAGCTATCAAGTTCTTGAAAGGATTGGTGTGCCATTTTGGAGTACCCGCGAGGATCATCACTGACAATGGCACCCAATTCACAAGTCGTGCCTTCATGCAATATGTTCATGCCCTCAGAGGCAAAGTCTCATTTGCCTCTGTTGCCCATCCCAAAAGCAACGGACAAGCTAAGAGGGCAAACGCTGAAGTGCTATGAGGACTCAAGACAAGAACATTTGATAAGCTGCAGAAGTGCGACAGGCGATGGATCAATGAGCTACCGGTGGTTTTTTGGTCCCTCTGTACGACACCAAATCGAGCTACCGGGAAGACTCCCTTCTCCCTAGTCTATGGGGCAGAAGCAGTGATCCCCGCGGAACTCATATATGGATCACCTCGAGTGCTTGCCTACGATGAAGTAGCGCAGGAATAGCGCCAGGGTGACGATGTTGTGCTACTTGAGGAGAACCGTCTCCGGGCTGCTATGCATGCTGCACGCTACCAGCAAGCCCTGCGTCGCTATCACAGCCGCAGGGTTCATGCCCGGAGCCTTGAGGAAGGCGACCTTGTCCTAAGGTGTGTTCAGTCCGCCAAGGGCGCAAACAAGTTGACGCCGAAGTGGGAAGGCCCTTACCGGGTAGTACAAGTCAACAGACCCGGCGCAGTCCGTCTGGAGACTGGAGATGGCATTCAGTTGCAAAACTCATGGAACATTGAGCATCTCCATAAGTTCTACCTGTAAGGCGCGGTTGTCGGGCCCTGCCCGACAGCCACCCTTTTGTACAAGCCTTGCCGATGTTGCATGTAACCCTTTGTACAAAGCCAGGCACAGACCCTGAGCAACAGATGAATAAACGAAGTGCTGGGGGGCCCCCAACAAGATTGCATGCATGCATAAGCATATCATGAGCATAGCATGATCATGTAGATAGGTCGCATGTAGCACTGTTTTCATCTGCACTAAGTTGCAGGGTTCTTGCCGTGGACTTGGTCCCGAAGAGAAGAAATGGAGACAAGCCTACATAGTAGTCCCCGGCAAGCCAAACAGATAAGTTCCTTCTTATCCATACCTGTTCTGTAAAGAGAAAACTTGTGCATATGACAACCTCGTCACCTTCGAAACACAGGTGCTCCCATGCTTTGTCCCGAACGTTGCTTCAGGCAAGGTGGTCGCAGTGGCCTTTGATGGAGATGGTTCGACGAGGGGCTGGTCCCTTTTTTTATATAGTTCTATGCCCGGCAGGCCATGCCCCGCGACAGCAAACTAAAGGTACCGGCAGGATAGCTTGCCAGAGGAAACTTGTTTACTTAAGCGTATAGAGGCACCTCACCTCTACATGGACATGATACATGCACAAGTACCTGGCAAGGCTTGTCTTTTTCATTAATATGCTGATAAGCAAGTACAAATCTTACAGAACACTAACATGGATAAAGAAGATGACATAATTTAGAATAAAGTTTGGCAAGTGCCTACATATTTTAGACTAAAAAAAGATAAGTGCCCCGTAATCCCTTTCTTGTCCCTCCCCTCCAAGGAACTACAGCAGGAGGTGAAGAGGGCAAAAGGAGTGCCTGAGCAGAAGCCCGGCCCGATCCCGTCAGGTCTTGCCGGGCGCAGCCTGACAAGATCGGGAGTGGCGAGGTTGCGAAGGAGAGGGGCAGAGGGAGCAGCTCAGCGGAACCCTGGTCACCACCTCCAGGGCCAGCAAGAAGCCCTAGCACAAGCACCGGCAGGGAGAACTGCCGGAGCTCAGCTGGAAGACTGCTGGAGGAGGCGAAGGCAACAAGAGACCGACCCCCTCCCCGGCAACCATCCTAAAGAGGCTGGTGATGATGGTGCCGGGGAGGGAGGGGAAGGGCAGAAAGATGAGGCAGCGGGCCGGCAGTACGAGACGAAGGCGTCGGTGCCATCGTACTCTGACCTGACGGCCTGCCACCCGCCTTCTCCGTCTTCCCTCGTTCCTTCTTCATCACTACCACTCCAGGAGGACACCGGCCCCTCAGGCCGACACCTCCCCCGGAGAAACAGCTGGTGATAGCGGCATCCGAGGCATGCGAGGAGCACCGCTCCCCACCTTGGAGGGCAGGAAGGTGCTGCCGTCTTCAACGTTCGCCCCGACTCCGCCGGAAGGAGCAGTGCTGGGATTACCAAAGATCCCAAGCGCTGCACCCCAGGCAGGCGCCGGAAGCCCTAGGAGCCTCGTCGTCAAGTTGGCGAACATCGGCGTCTTGTGGCCAGGGCAAGCACTCTCCACCAAGTGGCCAGCTCATGTAGGAGAGCCGGGTGCCTCACCATCTTGGAGGAGCGTAACGCCTCCCACACTGTGGATAGTTCGGCGCCCACACCCCCGACCGCTGCATCTCCTACGTCCTCGGACCAGACTCACTCCCCCAGCGTCAATGTGAGCGTTCGGCATCATCAACCCCAAGCTAGAGCCCGGGGCCCAGCTCCGGCCACTCCCCCTCAACATAACAAACAAGAAGGCAAGAAATAAAGAAAGAGAGGTGCGTGGATGGACACCTCTGCTTCATCCTTGCCCCCTCTTTTATAGGCAACCTGGGGCTGGGGGCTGATCTTTCGCCCCCGCCCGAGAGGGGTTTCTTTCTGATCTGACCCATCCAAGCTACCGCCGACGGCTGGATCCGATCGCCGCCCCCTTACACCAACCAAGGAAGGCCGAGCTCCTGCCATGACTCTCTCTCCTGCACCACGTGCCTCCGTCACCTACCCCACTCAATGCATGCAGCATACGTGGCAAAGGATAAGGACGTGGTGGGAAGAGTGAATTGGCAGTTACTCCCCCATGCGTTAAATTCATTCACGGGCCATTACAAAGGTGGCCCCACTGCAATTGGCATCACGCGACGCACGGGAAAACCGGAAACTGACTCAAGCACAGGTTGATGAAGAAGCAAAGAAGATCTTAAAGGACGAGCTACCGCAACCCGCTCGCCTGTGTACTAGACAGGGCCTACCCCGACGACGCTCAACAGCGCGTTCAGGCCTGGACCGGGGGCTCCTGTCAGTGCAACAAACCACCAGGTGTGTTGCCCGGACTATACACAGGCTCAAAAACAAGGTTACGGCATTCAAGACAAGTCCAAGTAGAAGAGATGACTCTTTGAGAAATCAAAGGGCGGATCAAGAAGACCAAGACCAACCAAACAAGCAAGATATCACTAAGGAAAAACCTCCCTTGCCAGGCAGGCAAGCCTGGTGAGGTCGAGGTTACCCTAAGACAAGCCTCAAGACTCCCCGAGCAGGCTTGCCGGGGACGCCAAGGGCGGATTACCCTGCCAAAGCTCCACCGCTCCACCTCACAGCAACGCAAGTCACCTATCGGTGTGGTGTCGAGCCCCCAAGTGACTATGTGGCTGTTATTTGGTACGGGGCAGGCCATTTCTGAGGAAGAACGCCCCCAATGACACCCGTCCAGGCGACATGTCGCGCGGACAGGCAAAAAGGTGGCTGAATGGCATGGAAAGGCTTGTCGGGCTATGCTACGATGTGACACTAAGCGGTGCATTTAATGTGCCCTGTACTGTCTGCAAAGTTCGGTATGATAGCACTGTGGCTATCTAATCGTTGGATAAATGACTATTTGCCATTGTGGTGACCCCTTGACCTATAAAAGGAGGGTCGTGGCTACCTTAGAGAGGATTCGGACCCTTGTATGCTCGCACGCGCGTAGCTGCTCTCGCCCTGAGGCGACCTTGCCGGGCTAGAGCGCTGCGTCTCCACCACGGTCCCTTCATCAATCCACCAAAGCAGGAGTAGGATTTTACGCCTCGCGGCGGCCCGAACCTGGGTAAAACTGCCCGTGTCATCGTTGCTCTATGCTTTCCGCTCTTTGTGTAATGCGCTCTTCCCCCTTGCCGAACCACAAGGGGCTGATGGCCCCATAGGTGGCCGTGTGATACCACGACATACTTCTTCTGTGCAATTTGCCATTTACGATAGTTATAGACTTGGAACGTCGAACAATCTGACGGGCGACAAGTTCATCCTCAGGGAGCTCATCTCAAGTTAAGTAGGCCAAATAAGGGACCGCCCAATCTGGGATAGCATGGAGAGCTGCCACCAACTGTTTCTCCAGGTTAGGAACAACAAGGTCTTCCTCGGAAGGCAATTTGACAGAAGGGTTATTGAGAACATCAAGGAACACATTAGGAGGGACCGGCTTACACTGAGAGCCAAGTCGCGACAAAGCATCAGCCGCCTCATTAAGCTGCCGGTTGATGTGGTCTACTTGATATCCTTTGAAATGGCCAGCGATGTTAGTCACTGCTTGACGATAAGCCCCCATAAGGGGATCCTTGGAATCCCACTTTCCAGAAACTTGCTAAGCAACCAAATCAGAGTCGCCCAGACACCTGACCCGGCTAAGATTCATCTCCTTAGCCATACGGAGACCATGGAGGAGAGCTTCGTACTCAGCTGCATTGTTAGTACAGGGAAACATAATCCTTAGAACATAACAAAATTTGTCATCTCGAGGGGAAGATAGAATAATTCCAGCCCCCGAGCCCTCGAATTGCCTGGATCCATCAAAATGTATCGTCTAGTACGTATTGTCCGGCTTTTCCTCAGGAATCTGTAACTCAGTCCAATCGTTGATGAAATCCACCAATGCCTGAGACTTGATGGTTGTTCTAGGCACATACTTAAGATGATGAGGACCGAGTTCAATTGCCCACTTAACAACCCGACCTGTGACTTCCCTGTTCTGGATAATATCTCCCAAAGGGGCATAGCTGACCACAGTGATGGGGTGTTCCTGGAAATAGTGCTTCAACTTGAAACTAGTCATGAAGACACCAAATACCAGTTTCTGCCAATGGGGATATCTCTTCTTGGATTCTGTCAAAACTTTGCTGACATAGTAGACTGGCCTTTGAACAGGATATTCCTTCCCAGCCTCCTGGCGCTCCACGACAACTGCAACACTTACCACTTTGTTATTAGCAGCAATGTACAAGAGCATAGGCTCTTTGTCTATAGGGGCAGCCAAGATTGGTGGCTCGGCCAACTGCTTCTTGAGTGCTTCAAAAGCTTTATCCTCAACATTGCTCCAAACAAAATTGCCAGTCTTTTTCAGCATCTGATATAGAGGAATTGCCTTCTCACCAAGGCGGCTTATGAACCGGCTTAAAGCAGCAATGCGACCCGCCATACGCTGAACATCATTGATGTTAGCCGGCTTGGAAAGGGAAGTCACTGCCTTGGTTTTCTCTGGATTAGCTTCAATGTCGCGCTCAGACACCAGAAAACCAAGCAATTTACCTGCAGGAACTCCGAACACATACTTGGCCAGGTTAAGCATCATCTTATAAACCCGAAGATTGTCAAAGGTTTCTTTGCGATTGTCCAGCAATGTTTCCTTCTTCCGGGATTTGACCACAATATCATCAACATAAGCATGAACATTGCGCCCAATCTGATTGTGAAAACAATTCTGCACACACCACTGATAAGTTGCCCCTGCACTTTTAAGCCCAAAAGGCATCGAGACATAGCAGAAATCCCCAAAAGGTGTGATGAAGGCCGTATTCTCATGGTCCTCAACAACCATCTTTATCTGATGATAGCCAGAGCAAGCATCCAGGAAACATAAACTCTCACACCCAGCGGTGTAATCGATGATCTGATCAATGCGGGGGAGGGCAAACGGGTCTTTGGGACAAGCCTTGTTAAGATCCATGTATTCTCCACACATGCGCCAAGTGCCATTTTTCTTTAGAACAAGCACTGGATTAGCCAGCCACTCAGGATGAAATACTTACACAATGAACCCAGCAGCTAGGAGCCGGGCGACTTCTTCCCCAATAGCCTTGCGTCTCTCCTCATTGAAATGATGGAGGTATTGTCGGACTGGTTTCATCTTAGGGTCAACATTAAGGTGGTGCTCAGCGAATTCTCTCGGTACACCAGGCATGTCAGAAGGTTTCCATGCGAAGATGTCCCGATTCTCACGGGTGAACTCTATGAGTGCGCTTTCCTATTTGGGATCCATGCCCGTCCCGATAGTGAACTATTCAGATGAGTCACCAGGAGTGAAATCAACCTTCTTTGTATCCTCAGCTGACTTGAACTTGAGTGGGGAATCAGACTCTATGGTGGGCTTTTTCAGGGGGGTCATGTCAGCAGAGTCAATGTTGTATGTGTAAAACTTTAACTCCTCCGCTGCGTAGGCCGACTTAGCATAAGCTGCATCCCCTTTGATGACCCACAAGTATAGGGGATCAATCATAGTCCTTTCGATAAGTAAGAGTGTCGAACCCAACGAGGAGCAGAAGGAAATGACAAGTGGTTTTCAGCAAGGTATTTTCTGCAAGCACTAAAATAGTCAGTAATAGATAGTTTGATAGCAAGATAATTTGTAATGGACAAGTAACGGTAAAGGTAAATAAAGTGCAGCAAGGTAGCCTAGTCCTTTTGTGTCAAAGGACAGGCCAAAACGGTCTCTTATAATAAGCAAAGCGTTCTTGAGGGTACACGGGAATTTCATCTACTCACTTTCATCATGTTGGTTTGATTCGTGTTCGCTACTTTGATAATTTGATATGTGGGTGGACCGGTGCTTAGGTGTTGTTCTTACTTGAACAAACCTCCTACTTATGATTAACCCCCTCGCAAGCATCCGCAACTATGAGAAAAGTATTAAGATAAAATCTAACCATAGCATTAAACTTTTGGATCCAAATCGTTCCCTTACGAAGTAGCGCATAAACTAGTGTTTAAGCTTCTGTCACTCTAGCAACCCGTCATCTAATAACTACTCCACAATGCATTCCCTTAGGCCCAAATATGGTGAAGTGCCATGTAGTCGACGTTCACATGACACCACCAAGGGAATCACAACATACATATCATCAAAATATCAAACACATATCAAGTTCACATGATTACTTGCAACATGACTTCTCCCATGACCTCAAGAACAAAAGTAACTACTCACAAATGATAATCATGCTCAAGATCAGAGGGGTATTAAATAGCATAATGGATCTGAACATATAATCTTCCACCAAATAAACCATATAGTAATCAACTACAAGATGTAATCAACACTACTAGTCACCCACAAGTACCAATCTGAGGTTCTGGTACAAAGATTGAACACAAGAGATGAACTAGGGTTTGAGAGGAGACGGTGATGTTGAAGATGTTGATGGAGATTGCCCTCCCAAAGATGAGAGAGTTGTTGGTGATGACGATGACGATGATTTCCACCTCCGGAAGGGAAGTTCCCTCGGTGGAATCGCTCCGCCGGAGGGCAAAAGTGCTCCTGCCCAAGTTTCCCCTCGAGACGGCGGCGCTTCATCCCGAAAGTCCCCCTCTGATTTTTTCTAGGTCAAAATGACCTATATACCAGAAGATGGGCACCGGAGGTGGGCCGAGGAGGGCACAATCCACCAGGGCGTGCCTGGGGGCCCAGGCACGCCCTGGTGTCTTGTGCTCACCAAGATGGCCCCCTCCTGTAGTTATTTGCTGCAGTATTTTTTATACATTCCAAAACAATTCTCAGTAAATTTTCAGCTCATTTGGAGATGTGCAGAATAAGTAACTTTGACGTAGCTTTTTCAGGTCCAGAATTCCAGCTGCCGGCATTCTTCCTCTTGGTGTAAACCTTGCATATTATGAGAGAAAAGGCATTAGAATTACTCCAAAAAGCATTATTATGCATAAAAACATTATAAATAACAGTAGGAAAGCATAATGCAAAATGGACGTATCAACTCCCGCAAGCATAGACCTCGCTTGTCCTCAAGCGAAAAACCGAAATCGAAAAACATGCCCACATGCTTAGAGAGAGAGGTGTCGATAAAAACAAAATACGGACATAGCAGCATCATGCTTATTATTATAACATCAAAGAACTTTAACATAAAACTTTATCACACAACTTTTATCATATAACTTCTCATAAACAGGTAACAATTCATCACAACATTGAAGTATAAAGCATAAACCTTATTGAAAACCAACAAACCTTGTTCTCGGTCAACTTTGCAACTACAATTCATCATATTTTCAGGAAGCGTCACGTATCGGAGCCTTTAGGCAAGTCCACATACTCAACCATCAGTTAACCTTCTATGATTGCTAACACTCAGAGCATACCCATGAACAAAAAGTTTCAAGCGAACACATAAAAAGATAGGGGCTTATAGTTTCGCCTCCCAACGTATTCACCTCAAGGGTGATGCCAACAATAATGACTCATGCCCACTCATATCCAACTGGATATATGTGCCTCAATCTTTCCTCACCACATGATGCTTGCAAAAAGAGAAAATAAAAAGGAATAGGGAAGAATACTTTGACTCTTACATAAAAGTAAATGCATAAAAGTAAAACATAGGCCCTTCGCAGAGGGAAGCAGAGGTTGCCATGCATTTTTTGTTTGTATGCCAAATCCCTTAATGCAAAAGAACATCACGTTATATTGCCCCTTATGATAGCAACCTTTATTATGCAGTCCGTCGCTTTTATTAGTTTGCCATCACAAGTTCGTACAACGCTCAATTTTCTCTTACACTAAATGATCAAACACATTTAGAAGCAATTTTTATTGCCATATTGCACCGATGACAACTTACTTGAAGGATCTTACTCAATCCATAGGTAGGTATGGTGGACTTTCAAGGCATGAATTTGGGTTTAAGGGTTTTTGGATGCACAAGTAGTATCTCTACTTAGTGCGGAATTTTTTGCTAGCAAAGATATTGAGCAAGCACCGCATGTTGAAGGATCTATAACAATATAACTTCTATGTGGATATGAACAAGCATAACTCATTACGTTGTCTTCCTTGTCCAACGTCAACAATTTTGACATATAATATTTAATGGGGCTCACAATCATAAAAGATGTCCAAGATAGTATATTTGCATGTGAATCTTCTCTTCCCTTATTAATTCTTTCATGAGTTGCATCATTGACCAATGCTATGTTTGTTAATCTTCAACAAATTTTATCACTTATACTTTTCCTTATGTGATGTCACTACTTACCATAAGACTAGCATATGATCTTTTTCATTTATTTCTTTTTATTCTGTTGCAACAAGGAGGTAAAGAAACAAAAACTCAAACTAAACTTTATTATATATCTCGCACACGATTACATAGATAGGTAGATCACTAAGCAAGCACTCGAAAATTGATCAAACTAAACTTTTATTGAACTAAACCATAGGATAACTAAAGATTAAACTAAAATAGATAAAGGCAAAGATAGTGGTGATGATACGATACCGAGGCACCTCCCCCAAGCTTGGCACAAGCCAAGGGGAGTGCCCATACCATGAACTCAATTCTCCTTTGGTAGTAAAGATGATGGTGGTGGTGATGAGGTACTGGCCTTCAACAGGTACTCCAATCTACGAATGATGCTCCGGAGAGCGATGATTTGCTCTTGTAACAAAATATTTTCACGAGTGAGGTACTTATTCTGAACACAAACCGTCTCGAAGGCCTTAAAGGCTTCAATTTCAGTGGGGGTAAGATGAGCGTAGTAAGGTTGAAGGATATCTTCTTCCTCTTCTGCCGGAATAGCTTGGCCTGAGTTTGATCCACCGTAGCCTCCTTGTCCTTGTTCTCTTGGATGGCTTTCTTTGGTTCCTCCCTTTTTAGTTCTATCTTCATCAACCAAGCATCTCCTTCCCCGTTGTTGGTAGCGGGAGAAGACATGATGCCTGGCTTTGCTAGATATGACAGAAAAACAGCGAGAAAGAAGAACAGAAGATTTCTCCGCGATACGATGGTCAATATGTTTGGGGGGTATATAAAGATTTTTTTATCTTGGAAAACAAGCAAACGAGAGGAAAACGGAGTCGAGAAGGTTCCCGAGGTGGGCACAACCCACCTGGGCGCGCCAGGCAAGGCAGGCGCGCCCTGGTGTCTTGTGCCCTCCTCGGTTGCCTTCCTGGTTGTTTCTTATTTTCCTAATTTTTGTAATATTCCAAAACTGACAAAAAATATTTTTGCAGATTTTTCGGAGTCCGTTTACTTACCGTATCACGTACCTTCTCTTTTTTAGTATTTTGGAGTGTTCTGGAAGGTTTATTTCACTACAAGAAACCTGTTAATCCATGACGGATTTCTGATGACATTTTCAGAAACTGTCATGGACGGCCCGGTAGAGCCCCGCAGGCCCTCCAAAGCCTGCCGAGACTTCACCCATATAAAAAGCTAACCCTAACCCTCATCCCCTCCTTCCTCCGCAGCCCCCTCCTGATTCCCCATCGTCCCTCCCACATCGCTGCCACCAACCATCTCCTCGCCTCCCTCCTATCATTGCTCGCCGCTGGCCCTCCCCCTTCTCTCCTCCCACCCCGCAGCACCAGTAGTTACCAGATCCACCGCATCCCTCTCACAAATGATCTCTCTCGCTCATGAGTAACCCCTCACGCCGCAGCCAATGCCCGCCGATTCCGGTGACTCCACCACCACGCAACACGGACATGAGCTGGTCTTCGACCCCTCGTCCTCCAAGCCAGCTGGATCCGCTGCTACCGTTCTCCGGCGCTCGCCCGTGATGCCTAGCTCATGGCTAGGGTTTCGGCTGCAGCGTCACGTCCATCGTCGGCACGTCTCCGACGGCTTCGCTCCATTGCACACCGCGCGGCCTCGCCCCCTCTCCTCCTTCTGGATGGCGTCTCCTAGCTCAGTGTGTTCGCCCGTGTTGGGCTGCACGGCGGGCGGCAACGACTCCAACCTCCTCTGCCACATCTCTGGCGCGGCTGTGCATCCTGTGGCAACCTCCTCTGCAGCATTTGGACCACTGGAGGGCCTCCCTTGCCCAGGTAAGCACCTCAAACCCCATCTTTCTCTCCCCCCGACATCTTTTTTTTGTTAGGATGGGCTTTACCTGACTGAACGTGCTCATCTGTATAAATAAAGAGGCAATGATTCAAGGTAAAATATTTATAGGTTCATGTAAGTATTTGAACATCTAATTTTCGCCCAATTGTTATAGGTTCTGCTATCTAATTCTCACCCAATAAATAAATATGTCAGGAATAATATTTATAGTTTCCTGTAAATATCAACTCTAATCTATAAATATCTGAACAAGTTCCTGTTCTGCAAGCATACAACATACTAGCGTGTTGCTGCCGCGCCATATGGATTGATAAATTTATTTTTCTCTAAAGTAGGTAACAACATATGTTGTTGCGAAGTATATGAATATCTTTTTGTTGATGTAGCTGTTTGTTTATTTCTTTTATCTAATAAGGGGAAGTGGTTTGTATGTTTTGAAGGGGAGAATATTTGAGTTGTACAATTGATTGTGTCTCTCATGTCCTTCACATCTGGATGGAGGGAACACATAACAGAAGTCTCAATAGATCGGTGACATAGTCTGTTAAGAACCGATTCACATACATATCATATATACAATAGCTAGGCAATCCATTTTACAGCTTGTAGGTATGATGCCTTTTTTTCATGTGTGACTATAGGAGAGGTGGTACTAAAAGGTTGGCCTTTGTGTCAGTAAGCAAGGGGTACCTGGACCAACGATGGTCATATGAAAGCATGCGAATCACATCATAATTTCTTTTATAGGATTCCATTCCATAAAATGAGCCAAAAGGTGCAAACTTTGCTCCTGAGTGGACTGAATAAACCATATATCCAAGACCATTAGTTCATCCATGAATTCTAGACAAGAGGAATAAGCTTACCCTGTACAAACATTGGTCCATGAGAATACGAAAACAGAGTCAGACCACAGCCATTTCTGACCAAAACATAGACAACCCAGTCAGAGTACTTTGACATCATAGTAACGGTTGTAAATGGAAATAAACTAACATTCCAATGGTTTATTTATAAATAGAAATAGATCAATGGCAAAGCCATAGTTCCACAGGAGTCTAGTGGCATTGTCACAAACTACTCATTTACTCTTAAGAAAATGACACTGTATCCTTTTACATTAAGAAATCAATTGCTCTGACTACACATAATAATTGTTGAGCATGCAGCTGTATACATATACTGAGATTATACATATAGCTCACAACCATGAGTGTTGCAGGTCCTGAACATACACTTGCTCTGACTGAAACATACTAAATTAGATACAAAAAGGTCGCAGGTAGAAGAGATATCTAGATATCTGAGTTACAACTAGCGTGCTCCAATTAACAGGTAGAGATCATGGACAGTTCGAAAGGAGAGTAGGATATGTTGAGAACTTCAATTAAAATGTGAGAAAACCATGCTTGGCTTTCTTTAGAAACAGTTCACATCCACTTCTACCTAGTTGTACCTCTTTAATGTCCACGAAGGTTTTTTGCTCTGCATACAGTAGGGTCAAAAGTCAAAATGGCGAAAAAGGCGCCGACACCGGTTACTTGGAAACAATAATTAACTTTTGTAGTTTGTTTACCTTCTTTTGTCTCTCGAGTATGCTTTGTGTGTCCATACTTATGTTCCAGAAAGAAAATTGTAAGTAACAATGAAAGAAAGAAGAATTGATTACCTGACTTCTTCATTACTGCCTTGATGTCTTATCAATTATTACCTGACTTCTTAATATACTTGGATGAATAATATTTTTGTTTTCCCTTCTTTTTGGGTTTGCAAGCAACAATTTAAATGATGCTGAGTTTTTTCGCTTATTACAGCAGAGGTGAAGGATTTTGTACTATTGTATTTTTGGAAATGTGTGTACACAGAATTGCAATCTGAAGGGGCGATGGAAGTGAAGATTGCATGCTTTTTCTTTAAGATATCTAATAGATGGTATATTATCTTTGCTTCAGAGTTAAGAGTGTTCGATCTGCTACATTGTGCATTTCTGCAGTCTCAAAATTTCAGTATTATTACTAGCATATTCTTTATTTCTCGGTATTATTCACACCACACTACTGCAGGATGTTGCTAATGCGGCACTACGATCAGAGACCCTTTGATGAAACTGTGTGCGATGCATTAATCGCAAACGGTGATGTAAAAAACCCGTCAAAAAAGTTGCAAAACGTTTGCGATGACGGGTACATCAAACATGGTTCAGATTTTACTTGCGTGTGCGATGCTGGGCATACGGTTGATCCAGACGAACTGTTTGCGATTATACAGAACAACAGAAAATGGGCAGCCACATCAATGTGTGTATGACATACGGCATACAGTTTGCTCCGATGAACTGTTTTCTATTAGGGAAAGCAAAAGAAACAGTCAGCCAGATCAAGGTGTGTGTGATATACGACATACGGTTCACTCGAATGAACTGTTTTCGATTAGGGAAGAGAACATAAACGGTTCAACTTAACAAGATGTGTGTGATACGCGGCAAACAGGCCCGGAGGTTAATTTGAGAACAAGTACACAGAGGTTAATTTGACATACATGACTTATAAGTTTCACGGAAATCATATCACTTTTTTTGGAAAACATTTGATTGCGTTGAATGTATATAGTGCTCCGTCCTATTAGTTGAATTAACCTCGAGGTCCATGTTTTGGAAACATGTCATAAAGTAACGGGATAGACCTTCATTCAAGCCAATCAACATGTGTTCAAAAAACAAAAATTATCAAAAAGTAATGAGATAGACCTTCTTCAACCCAATCAACATGTGTTCAAAAAACAAAAAATGTCAAAAATTAAAAAACAAGGACCTTGAGGTTAATTCAACTAATATGACGGAGCACTATATACATTCAATACAATTAAATGTTTACAGTGACCCATCAAATCAGTTAATTTAACATCGAGGCCACTTCCCATCCGGTCACCCATACGATGACTACTCCAGCCTCAGCACAGTTAACTTGGGAGTTCTGTTAGCTGAGCTATCGGCAGGGAAGCTGGTCCTTGCTGCTGTAGGATCCCTCTTTGCATCCTTTATTGCTCACCGGATGACCAACTGTTGCCGCCCAATGGTCAATGCCACGTCCCCCGCGAACGTAGAAGCTTCCCTCCATTGGATGAGTGGCAAACGGTTAATCAATAAGAACTATTTGCGATGATGTAGAACAACAGAAACGGGCAGCCAGATGAGGGTGTGTGCGATATACGGCATACAGTTCACTAGGATGAACTGTCTGTGATTAGGCAACACAATAGAAAAGGTTCAACTTAACAAGATGTGTGTGATACGCTGTAGAGAGCGGCCGTGTGCTACTACGACCGTCTTGGTCTATTAGTCCCCTTTATATATTCTGTGCCATATTTTGACCTTAAATTTAACCAACAAAATGTTAATGCATGTTACAAAAATTATATAACTGGAAACTATGTTCAAATACGAATCCAACAATATAATCTTTGGTGACATGCATTCGTATTTTATTAGTTAAATCCTACTTATAAACCAGGACGGGGGTATAGTAGGTAATTAAATTGCAAACATTTTTTTTATTAACCATATGTGTACGTGTCCTTTCGTCCTCCTCTCGAACGTCTTGTCACCCCGCTGCATCAGACGGCTTCGAGCGCAAGCTTGAGCAGCGCGCGGGGGCGTTCTTTTGGACAAACGGTGGTGAGCCCGTTCCCGCGCAACCGCGCAGGTTCCCGCGCAAGCTTCCCGCCCGACTCGATGAAATCCCCCAAAATCCCAATGCTTACCAGCCTACTATATAAACCCTCACGGCCGGTGAGTCCTACGTCGCATTTTCCCCTCCCTCCCTGTCGCTTATCTCGTCTCCTTCTCCCACAATCGCCAATGGCACCGGTCCGTCGTCGTCGCTCAGCCACTCCACCGTCATCAGAGGACAGCTCCAGCTAGGAGGCTACACCGCGGCGGCGGCGCAGTCCCCGGCGTAGTGTAGTGCGCGTGGCGTCCCTGTTGGGTGTGTGCGGAACACCCACCACATGCTCTGCCGCCGCTACCTGTCGGCAACTGTTGCCGGCCGCTATTGCCGCCACACCACCGTCAAAAGCCAGGGCCATCGCCCGCTCCGCCGCCATGGCCCGAAGGCGAGAGGTGGCCGTCGTGGCCGCCACCCCACTGCCGGCCACCGTGGCCATCACTCGCTCCGCCACCGTGGCCCGAAGGCGGGAGGTGGTGGTCATGGCCGCCATCCCATCATCGGCCGCCGTGGCCGCCAGCCCACCGTCGACCGCCGAGATCATCACCCGCTCTGCCACCGCCGCCCGAAGGAGGGAGGCGGAGGTGGAGGCCCGCACGTGCGTTAGCGACCTTGCGTGCTACATCGAGTTCCTGCGGGAGGAGGAGGAGCGCCTCGTCGAGCAAGCAAAGAGCCTTACCGCAGTCACGGCCGCAGCACACACCGACGGACAGGCGAGGAATGAGGAGATCTACGAGCAGTCCGGCCGCTTCGAGAGGGGTCGTCTGGAGCGGCAGAGGGCGTTCGAGGTGAGCGTCGCTGAAGGTGCAGCAGCGGCAGGCACCGTATTGCAGTTGTCCAGCTCGTCGGTAGGCTCCTTTTCCTCTTCCTCTTACTGAGCGCGCTCAGCAGAGGAGAGGCTGCCGGAAGTAGTACAAATCCCCTCCATAGTAGTAGTAGTATTTAGGGGCTATTTTGTTCAGTTCATCTGACTATAGATGTGGTGGAACTGTACAACGTACTTAAAATTAGCTAGTATATATAGTTGAACTAGCTATTTCAGTACGTGGTTGGCAACAATTGGAGAAAAGTTTGGTTGGTTCAGCTGTCGAGTTGAACTGTTTGTATAAAGAATGACTGCTTAATCTATGAATGAAATCTATGCTTAATTACTGAATTTTAGTTGCAAAAATTAGATAGTGCTAGTGATTTTTAGGTGCATATTTTGACAAATCGCAGTGTTACAAGGATTGACAAATGGCAATGTTACTAGATCAACAAATGTCAATCTTTCCAGTTTGACAAATGGCAATACACCCAATATGACAGATGCAAATCTTACCAAATTGTCTGTAAGTGGTTGCACACGGGTCATCCAAAAAAACCGTTTGCGTTGAAGGGAGGTACAAATCCTGCTTGCCAAATTTTCTCTTGGCTTAGCGCCGAAGTCTCGCTTTGCATACCTTATTCAATCTGAACCTGTAACATCCCAAGTTTTCAATTTGGAATGTTTTACAATTATTAGCTAAGCATCTATGCATTTTGTTTGAATTGAGTGGCATTTGGAAATTTCAAAGGCATTTGAGTTTTATCTGACTTTGAATTCAACTTGGCATTTGAAATTTATTTCAAAAATCCCTGACAAATACTTGTTCAATAGTATGAGAGGAGCTAACATGACACTCCAAAAAGTCAGAAGAAAACAATGCCAAAAGTTTTGAATTCAAATTGAGTTTCATTTGGATTTTTTTTAGAAAACTGTTTTTTTATAAACTTTTTATTTTGCCTCTGAAAAATAGTTCATCTTGTAGGATTTCTTTTTCTGAAATTTTTGATATATATATGTCCTCTATAAAAATATTTTTATTTTCTCTCTTTATACTTTTTTTTGCTCTGTCTAATTCAAAAAAAACAGATAGCCACGGGCCATGGAAGGCCCAGCCTTCCTCACGACCCAATCTGGTTCATCTTCCTCCTCTTATCGTTGCAGGAACATGAACAGAGAGCAACCGCGATGGACGCCTGTACCTCTGTCCCTCCCTTCCTCTCCCTCTCCCAACTCAATAACTGCCGGAACCGGTTCCCCTCACCTCCCCAGACCCCTCCCATCCCCAAGTGTGCCGCGGAGACAGCCATAAGGGAATCCACGAGCACTTGAAATGGCTGCCATTTACACTCATGAAACCAACGATGCTCTGCTCGATTCTGGCCTCCCCTGACACCTATAGGAGGGGGCTTCGGTCAAGTTGTGTGACCTCTTTCCGTGGTAGACTAGCTGATGTAGGGGAAAGTAGGTGTACCGGTCTACCCAGGGTTTGGAGGAAATACTTCAGAAAGGCTATGTCTCGATCTTCCGATCATGGAGGTGGTCGAGTCTTGTGGGGAAAAGTGCGCAAACATCTGCAGAGTGTATAAACTAATCATGATTAGCCATGTCCCCGGTTATGGACAACTTGAGTATCTAGAAGTGAATTATTGGTTGATCTCATCACTCTTTTTAATGAAAATATTGGGTTACTAATAACTTGGGAATTTTGGGATTGAGTTGGAGGAACCTTCTCAATAATGGCATTTTTTAATTTAGTAGTAATTAAAAATTTATTCCTTTGTTGTAGGAAAAAATTAGCTTTATGCAGAATTAAACTTAGAGCCTCTACCAGCCAGATATGCATGTAGTGATAAGTATTGTTCAATATTATTCTATGGTGTGAAATTGCCAGCATATTCCATGGGCTGACCTACACGGCTGCAACGTCTCATGTTGCAGACTTTTCTGACGAGGATTAAAGGTGCGATAGGTCGTTGTTCTGCACTCAATTTGCCGCGGAGTTGGATGGACTCATTTACCTTCGATGCTTCCGCAGTTATTTTTATTTAGATGGCCTTTGGCCATGTTATTGTAATAAATACTCTTTTGAGGACCTCGATGTAATAAAGTGTGTGATTGAACTCTGTTATAATTCCTCGAGTAATGGGTGTGTCAGCATACCGATCCAGGGATGACACTTAAGCACAGAGACTTCGATCCATTTGGGTCGGGTCGCTACAAGATGGTATCAGAGCACACGCTGACTGTAGGACGCGACGACTAGGAAATGGAAAGCCATAGGAAGAAAACTCTATTTTACGACTTCCTTATATATCCGTTGGTCTATACTCTTCTCTATTCATTTCTATCTCTTCTCTACTTCAATAAAATAGTTGTTGAACCCAATCACCAAGTTGCTTAGCCCGATGAGACCATGACCTATGAAGACAACATTGACGAAGAAGAAGCTAGAGTTGACATTGATTTGAGGAGATTTAGTTCAGACCACCACTACCAAGTTGAGTCCAACTAATGATTTGCGGTAGTATGAAGAGATCATATCTCTTGTGGATATGACTTTACCTGTAGGTTTTGCTTGTGTGGTGTGATCTGTGTGAATTGCTTGATTTGGAGTTTTCTTGCTATCATAAGCATATGGGTAGTGATTTCTCTCATTAGGCCCTTATTCTATTCTAATTTCTCATCCACTCTAAACCGAACAGATGCCTCCGAGACGTGACCCGGAATTCCCACCGGAACTTACCCAGTTGATCCAGAACCCAGAATGCCAGGACAGGAGAGACGCGCAGAAGCAGAACCAGAACAACAACAACAACAACAACAACAACAACAACAACAACAACAACAACAACAACAACAACAACAACAACAACAACAACAACAACAACAACAACAACAACAACAACAACAACAACAACAACAACAACAACAACAACAACAACAACAACAACAACAACAACAACAACAACAACAACAACAACAACAACAACAACAACAACAACAACAACAACAACAACAACAACAACAACCCACCGCCACCACCCCCGGTCGACAACCTTACCCGTTTCCTGAGGTTGAACCCACCCATGTTCTCTAGCAGCATGGAGCTGACCATCGCAGATGACTGGCTTCGCAAGATCGGAAGGGAGCTGACCACCGTAGGATGCACTGACGCTGAGAAGGTGCGCTTTGCCGCACATCAACTGGATGGACCAGCAGCTTCATGGTGGGAGAATTACACCACCACATTCCCCATAGCCAATGTGACTTGGGATCAGTTCCAGCAGGTGTTCCGTACCGCACATGTTTCAGCTGGAGCTATGAGTCTGAAGAAGCGTGAGTTCCGCAACTTACGCCAGGGAAATCGTTCTGTTGGTGATTTTGTGGAGGAATTCAGCAAGTT
This sequence comes from Thinopyrum elongatum, assembly GCA_011799875.1. NCBI lineage: Eukaryota > Viridiplantae > Streptophyta > Magnoliopsida > Poales > Poaceae > Thinopyrum > Thinopyrum elongatum. The sequence continues at coordinate 216,875,625 of CM022303.1, forward strand.
ATCTAGATATGCTCCCGGAAACATGGCTGATGATGCCGCTAAGCATGAGAAATTTTCTGGAGGGACTAAACGATGATCTGGGACTTCAATTGACCGTGGCTACCTTTAACAATTATCAAGAGTTGGTCGACAAGGATCTCATTCTGGAAGGCAAGCAGCAACAGGTGGAGAATCGCAAGAGGAAGTATGGACAGGGAAAGTACAACTTTGGAGTTCAGCAGAAGCCCCGCTATACCCCGTACTCGGGAAATAATGGATCGGGATCCGGCAAGTATGGTGGACACACTCACCATAACCATGGAGGACATTCACATCATGGAGGGAATGGACACAACCATAATGGCCATAGGAATGGCAATGGGAATGGAGGACACAACAATCAGAATCATTCGAGCCCCGCAACACCCGCAAAGAAAGATCTGAGTCACATTACCTGTTTCAAGTGCGGGAAGACCGGACACTACGCCACCGAATGCCCAGAGGCGAAGAACGTGAATGGCAATGGAAGCTCTGGAAAGAAGCCCAATCCCTTCACCAGAGGTCAGGTGAACCATGTCGATGTGGAGGAAGTTTATGACCAGCCTGACATCGTTGTTGGTAAGTTATTGATTAATTCATTTACAGCCCTTGTTCTTTTTTACACTGGTGCATCGCATTCATTCATATCAAGGGGGTTTGTGGATAAGTTTAAGTTGCTGACCGTAGCCCTTAAAACACCAATGTTAGTGAGTTCCCCAGGAGCAGAGTCTACGGCTAGTCGGGGATGTTTTCAATTGCCATTGACCATAGGGAGACACGTTTTTCCCACCGACCTCATCATCCTAGAATCACAAGGATTGGACGTAATTCTAGGCATGGACTGGCTATCCAAGTACGAAGGAAACATCGATTGTGCCAGTAAGTCAATTCTTCTCACCACCCCAGAGGGGAAACGGATCAAGTATGTGTCGAGGCATACGCCAAGGAGGACTCAAGTGAATTCTCTTTCAGGAGTTGTTCAGGAGGAAGTACCAGTTGTGAAGGACTATCCCGATGTATTCGCCAAGGAATTGCCCGGCATGCCACCGGATCGGGACATAGAGTTTTTGATCGAATTGTTACCAGGCACTGGACCAATATCCAAGAGACCGTACTGGATGCCCGCAAATGATCTGGAGAAAATTAAGAAGCAGATTAAGGAATTATTGGAGAAAGGTTATATTCGACCGAGTTCATCACCTTGGGGAGCCCCAGTGCTTTTAGTGGAGAAGAAAGATGGAACCTTGAGAATGGTTGTGGATTATCGTTCGTTGAACGAGGTGACCATCAAGAACAAGTACCCCTTGCCGATGATTAATGACCTGTTTGATCAGCTAGTCGGAGCTAGTGTTTTCTCCAAGATCGATCTTCACTCAGGATATCACCAGTTGAAGATCTGAGAGCAGGACATACCCAAGACAGCCTTTACCACGAGATATGAGCTTTATGAGTACATGGTCATGTCTTTTGGTTTGACTAATGCCCCTGCCTATTTCATGAGTATGATGAACAAGGTATTCATGGAGTTTTTGGATAAGTTCGTCGTTGTTTTCATTGATGATATACTGGTTTACTCGAAGAATGAAGAGGAACACAAGGAACATTTGCGCTTGGTGCTGGAGAAGGTCAGAGAACATTAGTTATATGCAAAGTTCAGCAAGTGTGAATTCTGGTTGAAGGAAGTCGGATTTCTCGGACATGTTATATCAGGGAAAGGAATAGCAGTGGACCCTTCGAAGGTTGAAGCCATCACCGAATGGAAGGCACCCACCTCAGTCGGAGAGATTCGCAGTTTCCCTGGACTTGCAGGATTTTACCGGAGGTTTATTGAGAATTTCTCCAAGATCGCAAAGCCCATGACGGGATTATTGAAGAAAGACACTAAGTTTGTTTGGACCGACGAATGTGAGGCTAGTTTCTAGGAGCTGAAGAAACGTTTGGTCACAGCCCCAGTGCTAATCCTTCTGGACATACGCAAGGATTTCCAAGTATATTGCGACGCTTCTCGTTACGGACTTGGAGGTGTTCTTATGCAAGAAGGAAAAGTAGTATCCTATACCTCATGTCAACTTCGACCTCATGAGTTGAACTATGCAACACATGATTCGGAGTTAGCAGCCGTAGTGCACGCACTCAAGACCTGGAGGTATTTTCTTATTGGAAATCGTTGTGATGTTTACACGGATCATAAGAGTTTGAAATACATCTTCACGCAGAAGGAGTTGAACCTCAGGCAGAGAAGATGGTTGGAGCTCATAAAGGATTATGACATGAAATTGCACTATCACCCAGGAAAGGCCAATGTTGTGGCAAATGCATTGAGCCGCAAGAGCTATGTTAATACCCTCACAGCAGGAGGATTACCTCAGGAGTTAATTGATGATCTCAAAGATCTCCAATTGGAGATAGTACCACGAGATTTTGTTGCCGCAATGGAAATTCAATCCACTTTGTTGGGAAAGATCCGAGAAGCCCAGAAGTTAGACAAACGTATTGCGGAGATAAAGGGAAGGATGAACCAAGGAAAGGCAGAAGGATTTCGTGAGGATGAACACGGAACCTTATGGTTTGAGCAGCGTATTTACGTGCCAGATGACCCAGAAATCAGGAAGTTGATTCTTCAGGAGGCTCATGATTCACCTTACTCGATACACCCAGGCAACACCAAGATGTATTTGGACTTGAAGGAAAATTTCTGGTGGACAGGTATGAAGAAGGATATTGCCGAGTATGTAGCAGTATGCGACGTATGTCAGAGAGTTAACGCAGAGCACCAGAAACCAGCAGGATTACTTCAGCCCTTGCCGATACCCGACTGGAAATGGGATAAGCTTGGCATGGACTTTATCACCGGATTACCCAGGACTCGTTCAGGATATGATTCCATCTGGGTTATAGTTGATCGCTTGACCAAGGTAGCTCACTTCATCCCCGTGAAAACCACATATACAAGTGCTAAGTTGGCCAAGATATACATGACCAGGATCATATGTCTACATGGAGTTCCGAGGACCATCGTATCAGATAGAGGAACACAGTTTACCTTGAAGTTTTGGAATCAATTACATGAAACTTTGGGTACCAGGCTAGTGTTCAGTACAGCCTTTCATCCGCAGACAGATGGGCAGACCGAGAGAGTCAATCAGATTCTGGAGGACATGTTGAGAGCTTGTGCGCTAGATTATGGATCTAGTTGGGATGACAATCTACCTTACGCAGAGTTCTCATATAACAACAGCTATCAAGCTAGTTTGAAGATGGCCCCTTTTGAAGCTTTGTACGGAAGGAGGTGCAGGACACCATTGATGTGGGATGAAGTTGGAGACCGTAAACTGTTCAGACCCGATTTAATCAGAGATTCGGAGGAGAAAGTCAAGTTGATCCGTGATAGACTCAAAATAGTCCAATCCAGACAGAAGAGTTATGCCGATACTAAACACAAGGAGGTAACCTATGAAGTCGGAGATAGAGCATATCTTCGTGTGTCGCCACTTCGAGGAGTTAAACGATTTGGAGTCAAAGGAAAGTTAGCACCATGATTTGTGGGGCCATACAGAGTTTTGGAACGTAGAGGAGAAGTTGCATATCAGCTGGAGTTACCCGAAGCTCTGTCTGGAGTTCATGACGTGTTTCATGTTTCCCAGTTGAAGAAATGCCATGCGGAGATGGTCGATATTCCTCTAAGATATATAGTGCCCCTGGAAGCAATTCAGTTGGAGAGTGACCTGACTTATGAGGAGAAACCGGTCAAGATTCTCGAGTTTGCCAACAGAGTTACCCGCAGCAAGGTCATCAAGTTTTGCAAGGTTTAGTGGAGTCACCATACCGAGGAGGAAGCCACCTGGGAACAAGAAGAAGATCTTCGACAGGACCACCCACACCTTTTTGCTAGCCAACCCGAATCTCGAGGGCGAGATTCATCTTAAGGGGGGTAGGTTTGTAACATCCCAAATTTTCAATTTGGAATGTTTTACAATTATTAGCTAAGCATCTATGCATTTTGATTGAATTGAGTGGCATTTGGAAATTTCAGAGGCATTTGAGTTTTATCTGACTTTGAATTCAACTTGGCATTTGAAATTTATTTCAAAAATCCCTGACAAATACTTGTTCAAAAGTATGAGAGGAGCTAACATGACACTCCAAAAAGTCATAAGAAAACAATGCCAAAAGTTTTGAATTCAAATTGAGTTTCATTTGGATTTTTTTTAGAAAAATGTTTTTTTATAAAGTTTTTATTTTGCCTTAGAAAAATAGTTCATCTTGTAGGATTTCTTTTTCTGAAATTTTTGATATATATGTGTCCTATGTAAAAATATTTTTATTTTCTCTCTTTATACTTTTTTTGCTGTGTCTAATTAAAAAAACAGATAGCCACGGGCCATGGAAGGCCCAGCCTTCCTCACGACCCAATCTGGTTCATCTTCCTCCTCTCATCGTTAAAGGAACATGAACAGAGAGCAACCGCCATGGACGCATGTACCTCGATCCCTCCCTTCCTCTCCCTCTCCCAACTCAATAACTGCCGGAACCGGTTCCCCTCACCTCCCCAGACCCCTCCCATCCCCTAGTGTGCGGCGGAGACAGCCATAATGGCATCCACGAGCACTTGAAATGGCTGCCATTTACACTCATGAAACCGACGATGTTCTGCTCAATTCTGGCCTCCACTGACCCCTATAAAAGCCCCCGCCCCTCCCCCATTACGTCCTCGACCGAAGCCCCCTCCTAGTGCGAGTTCTTTCCCCCTTGTTTCCCCTCAATTTCTCGCCAAAGCGCCGACCGCAACCGCTATTTTTCGGACGAAACCGGCGCCATCCGAGGTACCTGGACCCCATTCTTCTCCCTTCCTTCTTGTTTCGTCTTGGTGAACCTTTTTGATATGGATATGCCATGTTTTCGCAGTTGGGGCGCGCAGTCCACGACGTCCGTGATCGCCGGAGCCGCCGCCTCACCGGAGCCCGAGCGCCTACCCAACGCTCGTTCTTCTCTGTAAGTTGAACGAGCATCCGTTCGCTTCAGTTAGAAAAAAAAACGTTTCGGTTTTTCTAAATTAGATCGATTTTCTGCGGTTTAGATCAAATCGGCTACTATTTTTTTTAGCCACCACGATCGGTTTATCTACGGATTGGCCATCCGCTAGCAGCAAACATGCGCAGCCAATCCCACAGCGCCACGTGGCACCACAGCCATGGTCGGCTGAAATTTAGTATTTTCACGTGTTACTTTTTTTCAGATTCTTTTCCAATCTTGTTTTTATCATATCTTTTAATCTATAAATCCGATTTAGTTGATTCTTTTTCCTACTAGTTCATAAAAATATCCTCTATCTAGAGAACCAAACGAAAAATATTTTTGAAAGTTTTAAAATTTGAATTCAAACTTCGTTAGGCCATAACTTGAGTTTCGTAACTCCGTTTTGTGTGATTCTTTTTGCAAATCGAAACTTGTGACATGTACTTTCTGTTAAAACCAAAACCATTTATTTTTGTTGACACTGAAATTACTTTATGTACAGAAACTTTATTTGGTTGTTTTTTTGAAGTTTTCCGAAGTCTTTTATTTGTTTTCTTTTGGATCTTTGCTTGTATGCTTATGTATGTTATTGCTTGCTTACGCTAGATCATCCGGAGTGCGAAGCTTGCTACTACGAATCTTTAGAGTTCAACGAACGTCAGCAAGGCAAGTTCACACTTTGATCATAATTTTCAATACCCAGTTTTTACTATGCATTAGTTTCACCCTCAAAGATTGCATGAGTAGGATTGGGAACATATGGTTATGCTTTGTAGTTCATGTGGTAGGAACCTATGACCTTTGATCACCCCAGGAATATTCGTTATGTCATATATTGCTTAGCCATGCTCGTAGACAGGGATTGGTATGTGTGATCCATGCAAGTTGCGAGAGATAATAATTTTGGGACAACTTAAGGTGGCAACCCTAATACACATCTGGGTGGATTGTTTGGGGCACCTGGAGAAACCAGTGCTTGCCCAAGGGGATCCTGGAGTACCCGTGCGATTACCCTAGGTCCGCCACCCAGGCTCAAAGGGATCATAAGATATTTCATGCCTAGAAACTTCCGTGTGCAGCCACAAGCCATTATGGGCTCTGGCATAGTTGAGTAAGTTGTGTGACCTCTTTCCGTGGTAGACTAGCTGATGTAGGGGAAAGTAGGTGTACCGGTCTACCCAGGGTTTGGAGGAAATACTTCAGAAAGGCTATGTCTCGATCTTCCAATCATGGAGGTGGTCGAGTCTTGTGGGGAAAAGTGCGCAAACATCTGCAGAGTGTATAAACTAATCATGATTAGCCATGTCCCCGGTTATGGACAACTTGAGTATCTAGAAGTGAATTATTGGTTGATCTCATCACTCTTTTTAATGAAATTATTGGGTTACTAATAACTTGGGAATTTTGGGATTGAGTTGGAGGAACCTTCTCTATAATGGCATTTTTAATTTAGTAGTAATTAAAAATTTATTCCTTTGTTGTAGGGAAAAATTAGCGTTATGCAGAATTAAACTTAGAGCCTCCACCAGCCAGATATGCATGTAGTGATAAATATTGTTCAATATTATTCTATGGTGTGAAATTGCCAGCATATTCCATGGGCTGACCTACACGGCTGCAATGTCTCATGTTGCTGACTTTTCTGACAAGGATTAAAGGTGCGATAGGTCGTTGTTCTGCACTCAGTTTGCTGTGGAGTTGGATGGACTCATTTACCTTCGATGCTTCCGCAGTTATTTTTATTTAGATGGCCTTTGGCCATGTTATTGTAATAAATACTCTTTTGAGGACCTCGATGTAATAAAGTGTGTGATTGAACTCTGTTATAATTCCTCGAGTACTGTGTGTGTCAGCATACCGATCCAGGGATGACACTTAAGCACAGAGACTTCGATCCATTTGGGTCGGGTCGCTACAGAACCGTTTGCGTTGAAGAGATGCACAAATCCTGAGCGGAGAATTTTCCCTTGGCTTACCATAGCTCTCACTTTGCATACAGGTATTCTATCTAAAATGTTTGCGATGAAGAGCTGCACAAATCCTGCTCGGCCCATTTTCCCTTGGCTTACTGGGGAAGCTGTCGGTTTACATACGGGTGTTCTATCTAAAATGTTTGCGATGTTAGAGTGGCAGCTATTTGTTTCAAAATGCCTTTGTTGGCTGTTATTCGAGTGCGCCTTCTCTCAAAATGGACACAAAAAATACCACAGCATGTCGGGTGCCATTCCATGATAGCATGCCAAGTTTCATGAATTTCAGACGAGTTTTGAATTTACTAGAATTTAAAAACAAAGTATCTCAACGTTTTGTCGACAATCAATAGTGCCCTGGTGTTTGAAATTCATTCCCATTTCTTGCATGGGACCTAAGCATGCACCCAAGGACACATATTTGATTTTTCAACCAATTTATATGCACTGGAGCATGTGCATGTAGTTCAAATTTGAATTATGCACATAAAATGCCTAGAAAACCCAGTTAATGTATAAAAATGTCCAAACAAAACCTGAAAAATTCCAAAATTTAACACAACACTCCTGTTGTTCTATGTTGACACTAGAATATTTTTTAAAGCAATAAGAGGCAACGAATATCATTTCGTCTAGAAAGATGAAACGTTCCCTACCGAAACCATCAGGCTTGTTGTGAGAAGCTCTGGTTTGTGAGAAGCTTATACCCAAACCTGCACCAAATGGGGCAAAAAATTTACCACGACATGTTGATGCCGCTCCATGATAGCATGCCAAGTTTCATGAATTTCAGACGAGTTTTGGATTTACTAGAATTTAAAAACCAGGTATCTCAATGTTTGCGGCCGAGTGACGGTGGCAGGGTGTTTGACATTCTTTCCAATTTCTTGCATGGGACCTAAGCATGCAACCAAGGACCCAATTTATATGCATTAGAGCATGTGCCTGTAGTTCAAATTTGAACTATGCACATAAATGCATTGAAAACTCAATTAATGTATAAAAATGTCCAAACGAACCCCAAAAAATCCCTAAATTTCACACAATACTCCTGTTGTTCTATGTTGACACTAGAGAAAAATTTGAAATCAAGAAGAGGCAACTGATATCGTTTCATCCAGAAAGGTGAAACGTTCCCTACCGAAACCATCAGGCTTGTTGTGAGAAGCTCTGGTTTGTGAGAAGCTTATACCCAAACCTGCCCCAAATGGGACAAAAAATTTATCACGGCATGTTGACGCCGCTCCATGATAACATGCCAAGTTTCATGAATTTCAGACGAGTTTTGAATTCACTAGAATTTAAAAACCAGGTATCTCAATGTTTGCGGCTGAGTGACGGTGGCAGGGTGTTTGACATTCATTCCCATTTCTTGCATGGGACCTAAGCATGCAACAAAGGACACATATTTGAATTTTCAACCAATTTATATGCATTAGAGCATGTGCCTGTAGTTCAAATTTGAATTATGCACATAAATGCATTGAAAACTCAATTAATGTATAAAAATGTCCAAACGAACCCCGAAAAATCCCTAAATTTCACACAACACTCCTGTTGTTCTATGTTGACACTAGAGAAAAAATTGAAATCAAGAAGAGGCAACGGATATCGTTTCGTCCAGAAAGGTGAAATGTTCCCTACCGAAACCATCAGGCTTGTTGTGAGAAGCTCTGGTTTATGAGAAGCTTATACCCAAACCTTCCCCAAATGGGACAAAAAATTTACCACGGCATGTTGATGCCGCTCCATGATAGCATGCCAAGTTTCATGAATTTCAGACGAGTTTTGGATTTACTAGAATTTAAAAACTAGGTATCTCAATGTTTGCGGCCGAGTGACGGTGGCAGGGTGTTTAACATTCATTCCCATTTCTTGCATGGGACCTAAGCATGCAACCAAGGACATAGATTTGAATTTTCAACCAATTTATATGCATTAGAGCATGTGCCTATAGTTCAAATTTGAATTATGCACATAAATGCATTGAAAACTCAATTAATGTATAAAAATGTCCAAACAAACCCCAAAAAATCCCTAAATTTCACACAACACTCCTGTTGTTCTATGTTGACACTAGAGAAAAATTGAAATCAAGAAGAGGCAATGGATATCGTTTCGTCCAGAAAGGTGCGTCGGCTACAGTCCACAGCCGGATGACCACTGTAACCAGGGAAATTCGAACCAAAATTTTTGACGTTCAAACTCATCACACACGGGTTAAGCTATCTGAATCGTTTGTGATGTTCACATATCGTACACAGTTCTGAATAAGGGACCTTGTCTGATGACACTTTGCGCGCCAGTTTTTTCGCTGAACCGATTCAAAGTTTTCGGCTTCCGCGGATATATCTACCTCCCCGCCCCTCCCCCTTGCCAAAAGCCACATTTCCCCTGTTTCTGCCTTCCTTTCCAAGTTGAAACCTTCACTCCTTGCTTGCAGCGCCGCCTCCTCGCTGGTGACCCTCCTTCACGCTGCTCAGCCTCGTCTATCCAGGCAGGTAATCCACACCCGACCCCCATCCTCCTCCTCCGTCCACATCCCACATGCCCCGACCGCCGGCGCGAGACCTTCCGCCCAAATCACCGACCCCTCCACCAAATAAGCGCCGCCCTAAGCCATGGTGCACGTAGTATAGCCAGGAGCTCAAGGAGCATTTGGCAGCGGAGAAGCAAATCATGGCCGCACGCGCGGATGAGGTCGCGATGGCTGCCATTCGTGTCGACCCCCAGATCTTGGAGGAGCACCTTGCCATTTTCTAGCTACGCCGGTTAAGCATGCTTGGTTTACCCGTTGCGTGTGCTGCTCCTGCCTTTCCTTAACAAATTCTAGTGAATTATGCTATCTAATTTTACCATGCAATCTGTTGCTCTAGTGTATATGTTCTATATGTCGTGCAGTGTGGTGCTCACTTATTAACTCTTTGGTTAATTAGTTGTCATCTTCAATTAACTGTTTGGTTCAATTCTGCAAATGTGATGTTCAATTCTTCAGGCTGCAATTTGGTATTGTCTTCCATGTGAGAAATAAATCGAATTTATCTTTACAAAATACATGAGAAACGAATACAATTGCTATATTTCCAAGTTGTCTTGCATGCTTGGTTTGGTTATACATTGTGCAATGTGGTGCACAGTTAATGTTTGGTTCATTTGTTGTGTTGTTTAGTTAACAGTTTGGTTCAATTCTGCAATGCGATGTTCAATAGTTGTGGGTGCATTCTGTTATTGTATACCATGTGAGAAGTAAATCGAATTTGGCTGTACTAAATACATGAGAAACAAATACAATTGCTATATTTCCAAGTTGTTAAGCATGCTTGGTTTGGTTAACTGTCTGTTCTTCTATTAGGAGTATGTTATATTGTGCAATGTGGTGCTCAGTTAACGTTTGGTTCATTTGTTGTGGTGTTTAGTTAACTGTTTGGTTCAATTCTGCAATGCAATGTTCAATTGTTGTGGGTGCATTCTGTTATTGTATACCATGTGAGGAATAAATTGAATTTGGCTGTACTAAATACATGAGAAACAAATACAATTGCTATATTTCCAAGTTGTTAAGCATGCTTGGTTTGGTTAACTGTCTGATCTTCTATTAGGAGTATGTTATATTGTGCAATGTGGTGCTCAGTTAATGTTTGGTTCATTTGTTGTGGTGTTTAGTTAACTGCTTGGTTCAATTCTGCAATGTGATGTCCAATTGTCGTGGGTAGAATTTTGTATTGTTGTGCATGTGAGAAATAAATCGAATTTGGCTGCACTTAATACATGAGAAACATATACAAGTGCTATATTCACTAGTTCTTAATCATGCTTGGTTTGGATAAATGGGTTTTCCATGTGGCTTGAATTAATCTGATGAATCTGCAATGTGCTTATTTTTCATCAACATATTGTACTGATAGCATGCGAACCCTTACTTAACCTGATGACTAACTACCTTATATGTGTTGCAGGGAAACAATGGGAAGCACTGAGGTTTACAATCAAGGTTAGCATGTGCATGGTCCGTTGTCTAATAGCATATTATTGTGCAATTGCAGGAACCATTCTAATATTTAGGTTTTTAACAATTTGGTCTTGCACATGTAGGTCCTGCTGTCAGAGGTTTTGACCCACTGTTCGACCCTTTTTGCATATGGGGAAATGAGTTGTCCATGAATATCAATCAAGTCAAGAAACTCAGAAAGATTGTTAGGATAAAGAAATTAGCGACAAAAAACAACAAGATCTTTGTCTGCACAATGAAAAAGACATCAGTTCACTACAAGATGGTACTAACTATTATACCTTGCCTTTTTTTATTCCTTTGCCCCATTTTCAATATAGAGAAGATATTTATGCACATCCTTGTTTTCAAGCCTTTCCAAAGCAGTTCACTGATGATTACCTCTCAAACCACCTCTATGGTCAGGAGGTGAGGAAGGTTTTCATACAACACCCACGGTTCAATATTGAAGTGTTCCTGAAGAGGATGAAGGATGGAAGGTCAATCATCCACCGGCACTGGCCTAAAGTTGCAAAGACCTTCAACATGAATGAAGGCTCAATATTCGCCTTCCGCTTCAGCAGTTTTTCAGATGAGATGCATCTATCTATGTACCGTCTATGATGCTAATTTCGAAAGGTTCTAGATGTTGCATGTGAAACTTGGTGCTGGTGCAGTTGTGTAATGGGGTAGCTGAGTGCTGAAGCTATATCATGTTGTACTCTGATGTATTTCAATTATCAAATCTTGCTTCCTTAATATGGAAATGAAATATATTATGTGCTTAATATGAATGTCAATTAGATTAATAAATGGATTATTAATAATAGGGTAATTAGCCTGCTAATGGCCAATTAGCCTGCTAATTGGTTTTTTATTACAAACAGTTATTGAGAAAACACCATGGGCGATGACCTCAGGCAACGCACACAGTTTTTAGGAATAAACCGTGTTGGATCAATGAACAATCACACACGACATTCTCTTGAAAACTATTTGCGTTAGGCCACCTTGCGCAAACGTTTACCACATAAAAATTGTGTGTGTTGGACAGCCTTTGCCACACAATTTCTTCTACGCACCGTGTGTGATGCATTCAATAACGCAAACGAGAAAATTGTTAATATTGTGTGCAATGGCAACGCTATCACAAATGATTTAACGGGGAAAATTATGTGTGATGTACCTACGAACGGAAACGTTTTCCTTGGAGCGACTGTGTGGGATGTATATACGAACGGAAACGTTTAGCAAGGACTGGCTGTGTGGGATGTACTTACGACCGGAAACGATTTCGCCTGTATAATTGTATTTTTTTAGCACTACTATACGTATAACCGTATTTGAGCGCTCGCCGGTCGCACAAGACCTCATTTTGCCGAGCGTGTGTGCCAGGAGGACATATCCCCAACGGTTTCTGGGTTGTGTGGGAAGGACCCCCCTATCACCCACACTCACTTGGCGATGGTTCCAAATGCCGTCGCGGAAAGGAGTTAAAAACCGTTTGTATAGCACCTCGCTGTACCAGTGCCACGTCATTGGTGAAAGCCTACTGGAAAGAATAATTAATTAATGGTGTGCTACTTTAAACTAAAATGTTAGGTATACAACCAGAACTATACAAAAAAGAGATCTAGGTATATTCCCTTGAATTATTTACTTCTTACATTTTATGTGATGGCTCTTTATAGAAAGGAATTGAGATAATAATCAGGAATAGAGAATATGCTAGTAATCCTTTTTTATAATACTTTCCCATGTATTCATTTTGTTATAAAGATAATAATCAGGAAGTGGCATATATACAATTTCAACATATGCTCTGTCTCAATTCTTCATCCCAACTCATATTGAAGTGTGGGCAGAGATAATTATGTACCTTGTATGCCATGAAGGCTAATCAGTAAATTGTAGAATGCATGTTTTTTATTCCAACATATGTTACTGTTCTTCACAATTCCCAGGTGTGGTTAATCTAGACGCGAACGTTATCGTACTAAGTGGATAATTTAATTGGCTAAAATGGTCTTGCCTTTGAGTGGTTTTTATTTTACATTACATGCAAAAAGCAAGTTTATTGACATAATTACTTTTAATTGATGAAGAAAGTATGCGTCCAGTATTACTATTCTGCTTTTTCTTAGCGTGTGTAGCCCGCATTTTTATGCTACCTTAATATAGTAGTGGTGTGTGCATCGGATGATTGCTTGGAAAATCAACTAATTATTGCTCTTTGTATTCATTTGGGAGCTGGCCGTTATAACTTATTATAATTCTGTATGTGTTTTGGATTCTTTGCAGATTTTACAGTTAGTCCGTGTTACTGGAGATTAAAGTTTTTCAGCAGGATTACTTGGGTCCGAATAACTGCGTGGAAGTGGATGTGTAGTGTTGGAGATTAAAATCACCTAGTAGTGCATTTTCAACGGAGTCATGTTACTCGATTTTTTTTAAATGCTTATAGCGCCTTCTAGATATGCTTGTGATGTTTTGATATTTAATTTTGTTTTTGGAAATCACACCAGATTGTTGGAAATTTGTATTGTCTTGTGAACAAATGCTATTTTTTTGAATGAATATAATTTGTTGTCTTGTTGTAAAGTGTGATGCATCGAGAAAACAGGCTAGACTAAAAAAAGGGGCTAATGGGATGGACTGGAATGAAATTATTAGGCCAAAACCCTAAGTTGGTTGTTACCACGTCAGCTCCATGTAGGCGCAATGTTAGGTCCATGTTGCTTCCAGGTCATGTAAATCGGTGACGGTCTGTTCCGTCATATCCTAGTTTGGGTCGGGCGGGCCTGGGGCAGATCCATGATGGCCAATAACCGTCATGGAAGGTTATATGTGAAATTATGACGTGATATACATGACTGATTTCTAATCCGTCATGGGTGGGCACGCATGACAGATTTTGGCTGATCTGTGACAGACCAGGACCGTCATGTATTAACAACTTTTCTTGTAGTGTTTTATGTGTTCCTCCGGTGTCATGGTTTGGATAATATAGCTTTCAACATTAATAGGCGTACCTGAGATATGGTGCTTAATTCTTTGCCCATTGACTACCTTCAGGTTGGTACGTTCGGCATTATTGATCTTGATAGCTCCAGAGCGACAAACCTCCTCGATGATATATGGTCCTTCCCATTTAGAGAGAAGTTTTGTGACGCCCCCGATTCAATCGTACACTAATCATACACGCAAATGTGTACGATCAAGATTAGGGACTCACGGGAAGATATCACAACACAACTCTAGACATAAATTAAAATAATACAAGCTTTATATTACAAGCCAAGGGCCTCAAGGGCTCGAATACAAAAGCTTGAAAACACAAGAGTCAGCGGAAGCAATAATATCTGAGTACAGACATAAGTTAAACAAGTTTGCCGTAAGAAGGGTAGCACAAAAGTAGCAATGATCGAAAAGTCAAGGCCTCCTGCCTGGGACCTCTTAACTACTCCTCGAAGTCGAACTCCATGTAGAAATGTCCTCGGGATCCTCTGGCTCCTGGACTCCATCATATGATCGCAATAACCGGGAAAAGGGGAAAAAGAAGTAGCAAAGCAACCGTGAGTACTCATCCAAAGTACTCGCAAACAAAGATCTACACTACATATGCATTGCTATCAGTGAAATGGATAGTATCTGTGGACTGAACTGCAGAATGCCAGAATAAGAGGGGGAAAGCTAGTCCTAGCGAAGACTACGCTTCTGGCAGCCTCCATCTTGAAGCAGCATCCTACACTAAGCAATTAGGAATGCAGGTAAAGTATCAACAACAGTAGCAAGGACAGGCTATGCAGCAGTATGGGATCGAACTGACAAACAGTAACAATACTCTAATGCAAGCAGTGGAGAGAAGGAATTGGTGATATCGGGATGATCAAAGGGGGTTTGCTTGGCTGGAAGCTCGGTTGAGAAGGAAGGGTCGTTGTCGACGTAGTCGTACTCAGGGGCATCAGCGTCGGCAGTCTCGAAGTCTACCAGAGAGAAGAGGGGGAAGAAACAATGAATACAATGCAAACAGATGCATGACGATGAATGATATGACATTAAGTAGTGCTAGGTGTGCCCTAACACGGTACTAGGCGATACTGGCGAAGGGGGAAAACATCAGGGAAAGTATTCCCGGTGTTCGGCATTTTCGGACAGACGAACTGGAGGGGGATGGTTGCATGTTCATTGTGCTAGGGACGTGTGGCGGACGAACGGACTGCGTATTCGGATTCGTCTTGATTTTCTGAGCAACTTTCTTGTACAAAGTATTTTTATCCGAGTTACGGATTATTTTATATTAATTATCAAAGTTTTAATTCACTTTTAGAATTAACAAAATTAATTTAAATCAAAAATATGTTTATTGCATCAGCACGACATCAGCATGATGTCAGCAGTCAACAGTCGATTGACTTGGTCAACAGATGTGTGGGTCCCGATCGTCATTGACTGATAACTAATTAACCTAGTTAATTAGTTTAATTAGACAAGTTAAGTTAATTAACCTAAATTAATTAACTTAACTAGTTAATTAATTTAATTATTAGTTATTTTTTTATTATTTTTTTCGTTTACTCTGGGGGCGGACCCCACTATCATAGACCCAGAGGGCCTAACGGGTGCATGGGCGCGCGGGCGCCCGACCCGGGCGAAGCCCGAGCGGGCGCGGCTGGGCGCGGGCGCTGGAAGTGGCCGCCGGCGCGGCAGTGGCCCGTGGGGCTGGAGGCTGGGCATCACGGCGGAGCAGTGGCGGCTGGGCGGCGCAGGGCAGTGAGCAGGGGCGGGCGAGGCAGAGAGGCCTCAGCGGGGCGAGGCACTGGGTGCGGCCAGCGCACGGGCTGCACGCAGCCAGGGGCGTCCGGGCTCGGGGCGTGTAAGGGGAGGAGCAGGACAGCAAGCACGTAGGCCGGCGGGGGCACTAGCAGGCGGCAACGACAGCGTAGGGGGGAAGAAGTCGACACGGGGAGCAGGGCGGGGTGGCGAGTGGCGCAGCAGCAGCGAGGTGTTGGCACAGTTGCGGGCGCGCGCAGTGCACGGCGAGCAGGCGTGGTGCACGGCCGAGGCACGGGCACGGGCAGCCGTGGGAGCGGTGAACGATGCCGGGGCAGAGAGGAAAGAAGGGAGGACAACAGCTCACCACCGTTGCAGGGGTTCAGGGCGGCGAGGCGTGATGTAGCCGGCGGGGACGTGGTCGGGGAGGAAAGCGACGGGCGGCACGGTTCGCGACGGGCGACGGGAGCGCCTGATCCCGATCCTGATCGGGAATTGGGGGAGTGAGGGAGAGCTAGGGTTAGGGGGAGTGGGGGAGGCCTAAGTAGGCCAGGGGCGTAGCCCGACCTGGCTGGGCCGTGGCCCAGTTAGCTAGGGGGTTCCTTTTATTTGTTTTTTTCACAGTTTCTGTTTTTTTATTTTCTCTTTTCTGTTTTCTTTTATGAGTAAAATGCATCCACGGTCACTGAACTTGTGTCAAAAGCTCACTTTCATCACTGTACTTAAGAATACGATCAATATGGTCACTATATACGACTTAAGGTGATTATATGGTCACTGACTCACTGTACAGCTTACTATTTCACTCTATTGACTGGTCAAACATCATAGCACCCTCTCTACCTTTATACGTGTCCCACCTGTCAGTGCAAAAAACAAATAAAAGCCAAAGCCATACGTCGCACAGAATCGAACCAGGGACATCCAGCTGCAGTCCTGTCCAGCCGCACCGCCAAATCTTCGACAATCATTCTTACCGTTATAGTAGCCGCACCGCATCGAGAAATAAGAATGACAGGAGACCTCCAGCCTCCTCAGTGATTTGGATTCATGTCCATTGGATCTGCTTGCTTGATGGGATCTAGGCCGTCGGATCGAGCCTTCGGACGACCTCAGCCGTCGGATCGAGCCAGCGACATTGTCACAATGAATAGTTCCTTCAGTTCGTGCCACCGCATGTAATTTCCACGCCCCGCCGAGGGCATTTTCGTCATTTCACCCGCAGGGTTATAAAGTGCATGAGCTCCCGTGGAGATGACCTAGCCTCTTCCCTCCCGCACTCCCGCCGCCCCCTTTCCTCTTCTTCCCGCCTCACCCATCTCCTCTCCCTTCAAACCCTAACCCGTGCCCGCCTCCCTGCCCCCCGCCGTTGTCTCCTTTGCCGTTGGGAGCTCGGCCCGGGATGGCTGCCGCAGGGTTCCTGGCGGGCTTCCTCCTTGGCCTGCTCGTGCTCGCAGAGGCCGAGGCCGCCGTGCTGCTCTGGGTCGCGCGCCGCCTCTACTGCCGGCAGGAGGGGGCCGCGGCAGTCGCCGCGCAGCCCGGCGACCAGGAGCTCCCCGGCATGGTTCCCTCGATGGAGGGATGCTTTCTCCGTCCACTGCCTGCTCTGTGCTGACGCATGCTTCCTCACGGCCCGCCTCGGCATAGCCATCGACTGCTACACCGAGGCGAGCGCGCGCACCCCCAAAACCTCCTCCTTCCTCCCCCAATCCCCTTCTTCCCGGTCAACGGCTCGATCCGTGGAATCCCAGGCGATTGATTGATTGATTGGTTGATTGGTTCGTTGGTTGGTTTCCAGGCGATTGCGCTCTGCCCCCGCGTCTCCATCTACTGGGTGAACCGGGGCCTCTGCCACTTCCGCTGCAAGGGCTGGGCATGGTTCGAGGAGGACAGCAGGAGGGCGCTCGTGCTCGACGACGCCTCTGTCAAGGTGACTGACACAGATTATTATTCCCCATTTTTCAGTTGGTGCCACCATTAACTGGTTCATGTCTAAGGAAGAGCGCCGTATGCTTGTAAAATGTGCAGAGGTTTCAGAGCTTCATCTGTTCTTGCTTCTGTTACTGATGCAGGGACACTAATTGCTAGGATGTGCACTGCTCGAGAAGG
This sequence comes from Thinopyrum elongatum, assembly GCA_011799875.1. Lineage (NCBI taxonomy): Eukaryota > Viridiplantae > Streptophyta > Magnoliopsida > Poales > Poaceae > Thinopyrum > Thinopyrum elongatum. Next base: position 216,893,499 of record CM022303.1, read on the forward strand.
GGGACTGCGCTCTCGCCGTCAAGGAATTCTACAAGGTCTGCCGTTAATGAATCCGCTTATACATTCTGAACCAGTCTCTGTATCTGCAAATACAACTATCGTATCTAAGGCCCTGCTTCCCTGTTTATTTGTGAAGCTTATATGTTTCCTCCGCATATGGCCCTTCTTGTCCTTCCTTTTGTTTTGTTCTTCTGAATTTCTCAACAACCCGTGTGTGTTGGTTGTAGTCTGGCACATCATTTGGGCGATGCTATATGCGTGTTCCTGAATGTCTGTCTAGGTGGAATTTGAACTGAATCCATTGACCTTCACTTTGACATCAGTAATTATCATCAGATGAAATGGTTTCACTATTAGTACTTTCTATCGGCTTGCTGTCTTCTTGAGAAAGATGGTGATCACCGAGCTCTTCTCTGATTCCCTACGAGTTTAAATGACAAGTGTAGCTACAGTTCATCAGTGAACTCAGCTGATTATGTGACTTTGATGGTTATTTTTACTTGACATATTGATTGGGAAACACGCATTGGATCACTTAAAGTCTTCAAATTCAAGGGACAAAATGGCAGTGGACATTTGGTAGTTTCTAGGCAAGGCGAAGTACCAAGACTGGGAAAAGCACTCTACTCAGCGAGTTTGGAAGATGCAAAGTTTAAGGTACATTGTGTGTTGAGATTACCATGAGAATGTTGTCATCACTGTGCTGCAGATCAATCCTGCTGTGTGTATTTAGCATTGGGGGTCAATTCGGCAAAACTTTAACAGTCACGTTGGTGCCTTACATTCAAGATATTGGTTTTTGTAACACTGCTGTAACATGAACATGTAGGGAAGCATGTGAAAATGCTCTGCAGGAGCATCACTTTCTTAGCGGCACACTGTCAGAAGACTCTGACGGGGCAACCAAAGAGTATTCAGAGCAACGCAAATCCCCTCTCCATCATTGCTTTGCTTTCTCTGGTGGGTTAATTGTGAGTTAGTGTGTGATTTGATCTGTTATGGATTGTACAAGTGGGTGCATTGGTTTGAGCGGGGAGCCGGTTTAGGTAGCTGAGAGCACTAATGTACCTTCAAATTGGAAAAGGTAATTTCATTTAGTACGAAATGATCTTTCATGGATCCATGCCCGATTGCATCCTAAGCTCATGCATAAACTAACAAGAGGCACCATGAAGAACTATATTTTTCTGTCAATTTGTTCTACAATGCTGAAAGCAAAGAATGGTTTTTCTTAGTTCTTGTGTGTCTTATATTAAATTTACAGATGTTTACTTATATTCTTCAATTTCTTGCAACTGTGAGAGACCGGGATTCTTCAATGTATGCAGGTTTGTTAGCTTAGTTCTGCGACATCAACTTGTTTTGGTAAAGAAAATTCTGCTTGTGCAGAAACTGCTGAAACTTTAAACTTTCTAAAATTTTCTACTGGGTATTCCAAAGTTATTTCCCTCATGTGTTCATATTATATACAGATGGTAACATAAATAGCTTTTCTCTGTGACACAGATTACAGATAGAAGGACAATGATTTGCATGTGGGGAGATGGATGAGCTAATCGAATATCTCAGGTACATCATGTAATTAAATTTGCATACGTACACCATTCCATGTGCGGCATCTTCATATGTAGTTCTGACAATTCATGTTGTTCAATCAATCATTTAAATTTTCTTTGCTTATATATAATATTTGCCCTGTTAACACATCTATAATTTGCGAACTTATGTGCTTGAAGAATATATGTACTCATCTAATAGGAATTGATTTCTACATTAAACATCACATGTAAGTAATTCCAAGAAATAGTTTCAGCGAAACCAAAAGACACACCGACAGATCAAATAATTCTTCAATGCACTACCACTCACAAGAGCAAATCAATGTGTACAACCAAGATGCCAATGAAGGGAGAATTGAGTTCAAAATGAGAGACTTACACAAATTTTCAGCGGTGGTAAGCTTCTCCTTTGGGTACTGTTTTAGACACATTTTACCAAGCCTTTAACCCAATAGAAACTGATGGCATGGTTCAGATGAGAAAGCAGTATAACCAAGTAGCATATCAGTCCATCCAACATAGTTCTACTTTCCAAGCCAACATCCTGAACATTCAGGCACGGAAGGGGAAAGGACGACAGCAGGATCTGCCGGCACCGCTGCAATGAGGAACAGGACCGAGCATGGAGGCTCAGGCACTCCTAGGACAACCGGGGAATGACGCCGATTAGTCTTTAATTTCTGTCCTATTCCAGTTCCAAAGGCATACATGTTAGTGTCCTTTTCTAATTTTAGTTTCTGTTTGTAGGTATGTCAACTAGCCTTTTCTTGATGCTCTGCGCCATCTATCATGGACAAGTAACTTTTTTTCTTGATGCTCTTTGCCATCTATCATGGACAAGGATAGCTAAAGTTGTCCAAAAGCTTATAATTTGGATATGTTTTCCTCAACTATTGTTTAGTTGATTTCCCAAATATATTATGTTGTACAGGGAGGAAGAGTACCTCCTACTTCTAATTATATAATGATCGTGGTGCTAATGTACATGCCTCTTGGTTCAACTTTTTATCGATTACTTTGTTTTTGCTTGTGTGTTGGTTGCATCAGCGTATGAATAGCTTTAGGTTGTTGTAGGCTAATCAGAATACACTGCACGACAAAGTTGCCATTCAAAGTTTGGTTCTCACAGTCAATTATTTATAGCACAAGTTTTTGCTTAGTTTACTTTTTGGATGAGTAGACTTGAAAGAAATACAAGAGTTGATCCGTGAGTGAACACATTATAGTTGCATAGACTTGGTTGCACCATCCAGCTCATATCATCCGTTCTTTTCGTATTTACATGTTACTTTCAGTATCATCCATATTAACTTAGATTCAAACACCCCAATATCAGTATTGTTTTGGCAAGCTGAAAGCATGTGTGTCAGTCCTGATTGTCGTATTTTCTGTAGCTCCATAGGCAAGATTAACCCTACACAAGGCTTATATGACAAGCCCCGTGGTTCCTAGGTAAAGCTTGTTTGTGTGGTGTCAATACTGATTTGAGTATCAGATTATCTCTTTCTCTTTTTTTAACACGTTCATGCTGATGTACGCAATATATAACCAAAACTTTGAATGAACATAAAACTTTAAACATGTACCGCCTATATTGATATATTGTAAGTTGAATCTCACACTCATGTACTCTTCGGTTTTTTTTCAAATATTTCCATCATAATTTTGACAAAATATACGAGCGCGACAATGCACGCCATTATGTTTTATTTTCTAGTTTTTTGTTGGTATGCACTACAAAAAATGTGACCCGGTGTGGATGCCTATGGTACTTATTTTTATTGCCATGGAAGGTAATTGTGATTTTTGGACTTTGAAAGCATGTCTCTCCTTTGGTGAGCAGTTGCTCAATGTGTTTTTATTGCCATCTATTTTTTAAAGTTAGTCACGAAAAGACGAGATGCCTATTCATATTCATATATTCAAATGGTATCTCATCTGTTCAAATTTGGTTTTTCAATATTGGTTGGCATACTTAATCTGTGTTGTTCTGCATGCAGACTTACACCTTCGACCTACTTGACCTGTTAAGCAGTAAAAAGGTGAACCAAACCCAGTGTGACTCACCGTGTAGGCTTTTTTGGTGGAGCTGAATGACGAAGCTTCTGAGAATCAGAGGTGGTGTAGTATAACTTAGGATTACAGAGCTACCATGTGGATTAGTTAAGGAGCTTATATGTTGGCTGTAGAACCAAGTGTACAAACATGTTTCCTTGTGATTGTTTTGTTTTGGTTATGTTCTGGTACAAATGGTTTTTCTGAATGAATTACCTGCTTAACCAAAACATTGGGACCGGCATCCTCGCGCGCGCCAAGGCGCGATCCCGATCTAGTGCATGCTATCGTGCGCGGGCGGGACGGGGCTTTCTGCTCCCCCTGCATGCTACGTGCTCCCGACTCTGTCTTTCTCCACCCTAACCCTTGTCCCTTTTTTTTGGAACGAAGACGCTAGAAGCTTCTGGCTTTAAATTAATAAAGCCAACTGGCAGCATCACAAGGTTTAAACATCTTACAATCAAATCGAAAACAGGTTCCCATTAGGCCCCTCGGCCACAAGCACATCGTATAACTAAAGTTCAGATAAAACGGCCCCAACCGAGACGACCATAAAAGCCACGCAACAGGTCGCCTCCATCCGACGCAGCCAAAAGAAACCAAAAGAGACATGAGGTAGCTCAAGCCACTTGCTGAAGTCGCAGGATGCTGTTGCCGATCTTCTCCATCATTGAAAGATCGAGGATGTCGCCTAGAGGGGGGGTGAATAGGCGCTTTAAAATAATTACGGTTTAGGCTTGAACAAATGCAGAATAAACCTAGCGGTTAATTTGTCAAGCACAAAACCTACAACAACTAGGCTCACCTATGTGCACCAACAACTTATGCTAAGCAAGATAAACAACTAAGTGATAGCAAGATATATGACAAGAAACAATATGGCTATCACAAAGTAAAGTGCATAAGTAAAAGGGCTCGGGTAAGAGATAACCGAGGCATGCGAAGACGACGATGTATCCCGAAGTTCACACCCTTGCAGATGCTAATCTCCGTTTGGAGCGGTGTGGAGGCACAATGCTCCCCAAGAAGCCACTAGGGCCACCGTAATCTCCTCACGCCCTCGCACAATGCAAGATGTTGTGATTCCACTAAGGGACCCTTGAGGGCGGTCACCGAACCCGTACAAATGGCAACCCTTGGGGGCGGTCACCGAACCCGTACACTTTGGCAACCCTTGGGGGCGGTCACCGGTACCCGTCAAATTGCTCGGGGTGATCTCCACAACCTAATTGGAGACCCCGACGCTTGCCCGGAGCTTTACACCACAATGATTGAGCTCCGAACACAACCAACCATCTAGGGCGCCCAAGCACCCAAGAGGAACAAGCTCAAGGGTACCAAGCACCCAAGAGTAATAAGCTACTCAACTTCACTTCCACGTATCACCGTGGAGAACTCAAACCGATGCACCAAATGCAATGGCAAGGGCACACGGAGTGCCCAAGTCCTTCTCTCTCAAATCCCACCAAAGCAACTAATGCTAGGGAGGAAAATGAGAGGAAGAACGAAGAACTCCAAGATCTAGATCCAAAGGGTTCCCCTCACCTAGAGGAGAAAGTGATTGGTGGAAACGTAGATCTAGATCTCCTCTCTCTTTTCCCCCAAAAACTAGCAAGAATCCATGGAGGGATTGAGAGATAGAAAGATCGAAGAAGGTCAACAATGGGGGAAGAACAAGAGCTCAAAGGATAAGGTTCATTGGGGAAGAAGACCCCCTTTTATATGTGGGGAAAAATCCGACCGTTATGCTCACAACCCGCACAGAGCGGTACTACTGCTCGTGGGAGCGGTACTACCGCTAGGGCAGTGGAAGCCCTTTGAAAAACAACAGCGAGGAGGCAAAAGGCCGGTCGAACCGCCGGAGCGGTACTACCGCTCGTCCTCACGGTACTACCGCTAGGGGTAGCGGTACTACCGCTAAGGGTAGCGGTACTACTGCTTGCGAGCGGTCCTAAAAAAATACATCCGTGCGTACCACCACTGGACTTAAGACGAGTTTTTGGTCCGGAGCGGAAGTAGCCACGGAAGTAGCCGTGGTAGTACCGCTCTGGAGCGGTAGTAAAAAATTAGATCCGCTCCAAGCGGTAGTACCGCACCCAAGAGCGGTAGTAAAAAATTACATCCCCTCCAAACGGTAGTACCACTCCCATGAGCGGTAGTACCGCTGCAGCCTTTTTAAGGACACCAAAACTGACACAACTTCTGCAAACGGACTCCGAATTCAACGAAACCAAGTTTGTTGGAAAGCTAGCGACAAGGGCTAACACAATCTTGATAGAAATAACAATAATAAGGAAATTAGAAAAGGCCCATAAGAAAAAGGTGAGAACCCTTCCTCGAATAAGACCGGTAAAACCTCCAACACCGAAAACGCAATAGAAGAAGCATGTGAACTCCGTTTTCGATGAACTCGAACTTGTCAAGAAGATGACCATAAGCTCCAAATCTCACAAGGGGAAAACCAAACAAGAACCAAGAAAGATGATGGAAGCATGCAATGGGTTGAGCTCTCTACGAACGATACGATCAAGCTACTCACTGGAGAGCCCCCTTGATAGTACGGCAATCGATCCTATAACCCGGTCTCCAAACTACCACCATGAGACCGGTAAAATAGAGAACCTATCAAGGCCAAACCTTTGCCTTGCACAAAGTCCACTTGAGCTAGATGTAGACAATCTTGACTTCCTCAAGTAGGACCACCTTTCTTGATTGCGTTGGCTCGGTGAAGACTAGTAGATTGCTCCCCCATACTCCACTATGGGTGAGCCACTCTTCGGCACATCTTCACAAGTCCATTGTCACCACAATGGACGGCAATCTTCAAGCACTTGATCTCTTCATGATGCATCACTTGAACGTGCACACCGCAACCTAACCCCACAAAGAACTCTCACGAAGACCATGGGTTAGTACACAAAGCGTAATTAACAATGCTTACCATACTATGGGATCAGTTGATCCCTCTCGGTACATCTTCTACGCTTTGTGTGTTGATCAACTTGATTCACTCTTTGACTTAGTCTTGATCAACCTTGAATCTTTCCAACTCTCTTCATTTGGATGATGTCTTGAAAGTAGACATGAATGATCACACACTCTTCTTCTTCAAGACATGCTTGCAATAAGCACAACACTCACATGACCAATCTTTGGATAATTCCTTAATAGCACCTTGGTCAACTCATAAACTCCTTGAAACCAACACATGGACTTCAAGAAATGCCTATGGACAAATCCTTCAAATATAACTCAATGCAACCATTAGTCCATAGAGAATGTCATCAATTACCAAAACCACACATGGGGGCACCGCATGTCCTTTCAATCTCCCCCATTTTGGTAATTGATGACAATCACTTTCAAGAGAGTTTATATATGGAATTATGCATCACCATGCAATGCAACAACCAATGATGCATGAGTATGAGATGCAAATTCTTAGGAACAAAATCAAAGCAAGGAGAAACTCTGAAAACTTCTCCACAAAACTCTCTGAAACTTCTCCCCCATTGGCATCGATTGCCAAAATGGGCGAAAAGCTTAGAAGGCCAATATAAAAAGTGTTCCTCCATAAATTGTGTATTTCTCAACAAGAGAGTGGAATGCCATACACATATCCAAAGGTAAATACTTGGAGGAAGACAAACTATATTGAGGCACAAAGATTGCTAAAGAATGATATGCCACAAAGACATAACAAAGAGAGACACAAGCAATCACGCAATCAAAAGATACCAATTGAAGCAAGCAATCAACGGATATCAATTGAACCAACTAGACCAAAGATCCTATGAGCCACATGAATAAAGGATATTATGATATGAGCAAAGGAGTGTTCTAAAGAAACTAGAGAAGCTCCCCATGATTTGTGCACAAGTAAGAATTTTTGTATTTGGATACAAAGTGCACAAAATAGGATCATAGCTCCCCCAAAATCAATAGAAATTTACAACAAGTGCAAGTGAGCATATAGGAAACAAAGCCTAGCACTTGCAACGAACACATGGTTGAGCAACATGTAAAAGAGGCAACTTAAGAATAGGCTCAACCAAAACCGATGTGTGTGAGTCATGGCAAAGCACTTGAGAAGACTAATATAAGGATGAGCATTAAGCATCAACATAGTCTTGGGTAAATGAGATACACGGTGCAAGACACGTCCTTCCCCCACACACACAACAAGCAAATGGATACACAAGCTTACTAAAAAGTGAAATAACAACCAAGCTTGTGACAACCCATGGTGAAGATAGAAAGTGAAAGCCTCATCAAGACGAGGGATACCAATTAAGATGGCAAAAAGCCTCGTCAAGACAAGCATGAGGAAAATGATCTTCACCACACAAGAGTGCATCAAGATGCAACGAGATATGACCCGCACTCAAGGCACACACTTTCATGGAGCCACCAAAGAAATAACATGAGAAAGAAAAGGTGGACGTGAAAGAAAGGGATATCAACTAGATATGCAACTTCTCTCAAGTGTATAAGATTCTAGGTAGATGTAGATCATGATGATATCAATCCACAAAGAAGGATGTACACACGAAATAGTTACAAAAAGGAAAGAACAAGATATCCACAAGGAAGTCATAAATATACCAATAAGATATTTGCTTGAAAGCATAGCACTTGGCTAGATATGGTCTTATTGTATATAAATGAAGTCCAACCACACATCCATCAAAGACATCACAACTAGCAACAAGAGATCATCGTTGGGATGCTTTGAGAAAGGAAACAAGTATCACAAGATATGAAATGAATATCATGCCAAGATGCAACCTACACAAGGTTGAATGCAAGAGAGGAAAGCATGAATAGATACTTGCTACCGAGATAGCATTGGAAGGATGCAGAAGATACCAATTGAAGGTCTTAGATAGTAGTTCATTGAACATCCTAGCTTGACTCCAATAAGCACATGGTGACACCATCTTCCTTGTGAGTGAGCCGAGCATCCAATGTGTCTCCAATTGTTCCTAGAACAACAACACAAACAAAATGGTACCCAAACTCATTGGGACCAAAGAGTTAGAAACACCAATACATAGGACAAACTCCACAAACATATGTGCATATAGAAATGGAAATGAATTTCATGCACATCTCATCCAAATTGAGACTTGGTGGAGTTTCCCCTATATATTGGATCAAAGAAAGAAAACATGCCAAATAAAATACACGAAGTGACTATGCATGCTCAAGACTTTCAAGAAGCGATACCAAATGAGAAAGAAATACCAAGAGAAAATAGATTACCAAATGGAGAAATCATCACTTGGAAGATATCATTAAACGATACATCAAGGAATGAGATATCCATTGGCACACTCAAAATGAAAGAAATCAAACTCCCAAAAGAGAGGATGGTTCCAAACAAACCATGCCCTCTACAAAGTTTCATGATGGCACAAAGTACCAAAAAGAAACGGCTTACCTTCCACCAAAACACACTTGATAAGGATCACAAGAAGAGTGTTCTAAAGAAAATAGGATAGCTCCCCCACGAGTTGTGCATTATAGAGAATTTGCATTTGAACACAAAATGCACAAGGTGGGATCACCACTTTCACTATATCTAGAAAACACTAGACAAGAACAAGAAATTAACAAGATCCACAAGTGGTATGGAAGACAACGGGAGTGGACACAATCCTTGGCAAGAGATAAGGCAAAAAAAAAGCCAATGTAAAGATGATCAATAAATTCTACCACACATAAGTGAGTACCAATTGTCAAAAGACAAGAAGTATTTGGAAATAATTCCCGGTGGTAGATAACAAGGATATCCAACATCATCTTCACAACAAACACAAGCAAATTGCAACTTGTAGAGCTAACATGTCACCTAGGAACAAGATAATTAATAATATCAACTCTAAGTGACAATATCTCAAATGTACACATTTTCTAGGCTTGTAATATGCACATAGCATATTACTCCCCCATAATGTGATACTAAGGAAAAACTTAACAAGAGGCAATAAGAGTATCCAACAAGAGATAATTAAAGGACTTTTTAGAATTTGAATTTCTCATGAGAGACATACCACATAGCGACTAGATAATCTTGTAATATCAATACTAGATGGTATTCCTTATGTATACACATTTATAGGATTGTGAGGTGCACAAAGCACATCACTCCCCCAAAATGGGATGTTCCATTAATCTCTCACACGAGCCAACTAGGATACAAACAAGAAGCATAAAGGCTCAACGCACGACACACACGTACATGCTGTGCAAACCAACACACACATACTTGATTGCTCAAGATAAGCAAGTTGGAAGCACAACATATACAAACACATGCATGGTACAAAACCAAAACATGCAAAAGGGGCAAGTAACTTTCAATGTAAACAATTTAAGCACGAGTTACCGCAAGGAGGAACATTGGATATAAGATAGAAACTTGATAATCCGAATGACTTGGCTTGAGACAATATGAATGATGAAGACCCCTTAACTCTTCATAATGTAGCCAAGTCCCCAATGCCCTCCAACAACACCTATTGATCAAGTTTGAGCTTGGTGGTCCCCAACCAAGTTGGGTCCTAGGAGGTTAGTCACAATAGGCTTGGCTACCCAAATGGTTCTTTTCTTGACACCACTTTGAGTATCAACAAACTTGGCAAACACATTGCCAACCTTATCCTTCCCAAGAGAATATATATCATCAATAATAATTGGGTTGGATAAGTTACCACTAGTGCATGAAGAAGCGACATGACCTTTCTCACGACATAAGTAGCAACGTCTACTCTTCACTTTCTTCTCACTTGATTTCTCAACTTGAGAAGCATTAGCTTGAGTCTTCTTGGGAAGAGGCCTTTCTTCAACTTGAGGTTGAGCATGAGAATGAACTTGTGGCCGCTTCCCTTGTTGCTTGTCATTAATGGGCTTCTTCTTCAGTGGGCAAGATCTAACATGATGCCCTTCAATTTTGCACTTGAAGCAAATAATCTTGGCCGAATTCTTGACTTGTTCTTGGCCCTTCTTCTTGATTCTCTTGGACTTATTCTTCTTATTGGAGTTGAATCCAAGTCCACCTTTGTCATTGGGGGATTTTTGCACACTCAAGATATTGTTGAGTGTGGACTTTCCTTCATTACACTTTTCCAAGTCTTTCTTCAAGGAAGCGACTTGGGCCTTGAGCTCTTTGATCTCCTCTACATGGTTAGTATCAACACAAGTACTAGAGGAAGTATAAGCTTCATTGTTAGAGCAACAAGGCAAGGAAAGTAATTCATCACAAGATGTACCAATGTTATGAGTGGATGAATTACAAGGACTAGCACATGGCAATATAGCATTTTGACTTGAAGTAGTGCTAGTATCCACATGAGACTCACTAGATGTTACCTTAGACATAGCCTCATGAGCTATCTTAAGCACATTATGGGATTCTAGAAGGTCATCATGAGAGCTTGTGAGCTTTACATGATTTTCTTCCAACTTCTCATAATTGCTAGATAGCAACTCAAGTTGAGCCCTTAGCTCAACATTCTCCTTCAAAATGGATGCTTCACTAGAAATAGAGTTAGTAGCACAAGAATCATCATTAACAACAAGAGGAGAAGGCAACTTGGCAAGCTCTTCAGAATAAGAAGATTTAAGTTGAGCATGAGACTCGGTGAGTTCGATGAGCTCACTCTTAATGACCCTTGAGCCATTTTCGAGGTGCTTAAAGTCCTCAGGGAGTTTAGCATGAGCAACTTCAAGCTTAGCAATTTTATTTTTGAAATCATTAGCCACCTCGAGAGCTCTATCACGGGATTCCTTTATTCTAGATAATTCTAGAGAAAAGGTCACCTCAAGAGATTCCTTGGTGGTTTGTTCAAGTTCAAGAGCTTGAGAGAGGTCCGCAATCTCATTAGCGTAATCACGCTCATGACCTTCCATTTTCTCAATGGTGACCTCATGCTCCTCAAGACGAGATTTCAACTCATCAATATATTTCTTGCCCTCAATGGCAATGGACATGATTTCCATGAAGTTGGAACAAGCAATTTTATTTTTATGAAGAGCTTTAAAAATCATTTCCCCCTTAGTTTTTAAGGAGGCAACATTATCATTCTCTTCATCATTATCCACATCATCATTAGCATCAACATCATCATCAAGAGACATATTGGGGTTCAAGGTAGGAGATACCTTTGAAGCCTTGGCCATAAGGCAAAACGCAATAGATGATAATGTAGGATCCCTTGAAGCACCATTAAAAACCATATCTTGTTCCATGGAGTGTTGGGTTTCCTCTACATTGTTAGCACAACAATTCGAGGAAATAGATGCATTTTTATCATGGCAACAAGACATAGCAAGCATATCATCATGAGATTTAGTCAAGCAATTTCTACATGATATGCAAGGACTATCAAAACAAGCATGTGAAACATTTGGAGTGCTCGAAGTGTTAAAGCCCAAAGAAGGAGCATTGCAATAAGATAGTGATGAAGGATCATCCACAATAAGCATACTATCATCATTGCAATGACCAACACTACTCACCATATCATTACCTTGTGGAAAACCACATGTAGGTGAAGTAGAAGAAGTTGAGAAGACTATACGACCGGAGGTGGAGGGAGGACAATCATCCCCACAAATCTTGGACATGCCATATTTATCTTGAAGCTTTGTCCACAACTCATGAGCATCCTGAAACGGCATGAGTTGAAAGATAACTACATTGCTCAAAGCATCGAAAAGCACATTAGAAGCTTGAGCATTGAGATAAGAGTTTTTCTCATCCTCTAAAGATACTCTTTGGGGATCCTTTGGAGGAGAAAAACCCATATCTACAATTCGCTCTAAATTTGGGTCCATGACCCTAAAGAGATTAAGCATGCGAATTACCCAAACATCAAAATTTGTGGCATCGAAACTAAGAGCGTCAGAGAATCCTAAGCCCCTAGTCGACATCCTTACTCTCTAGGCGGTTAAGCCCTATAAAGGGAGACGAGGCTCTGATACCAATTGAAAGATCGAGGATGTCGCCTAGAGGGGGGGTGAATAGGCGCTTTAAAATAATTACGGTTTAGGCTTGAACAAATGCGGAATAAACCTAGTGGTTAATTTGTCAAGCACAAAACCTACAACAACTAGGCTCACCTATGTGCACCAACAACTTATGCTAAGCAAGATAAACAACTAAGTGATAGCAAGATATATGACAAGAATCAATATGGCTATCACAAAGTAAAGTGCATAAGTAAAAGGGCTTGGGTAAGAGATAACCGAGGCATGCGGAGACGACGATGTATCCCGAAGTTCACACCCTTGCGGATGCTAATCTCCGTTTGGAGCGGTGTGGAGGCACAATGCTCCCCAAGGAGCCACTAGGGCCACCGTAATCTCCTCACGCCCTCGCACAATGCAAGATGTCGTGATTCCACTAAGGGACCCTTGAGGGCGGTCACCGAACCCGTACAAATGGCAACCCTTGGGGGCGGTCACCGAACCCGTACACTTTGGCAACCCTTGGGGGCGGTCACCGGTACCCGTCAAATTGCTCGGGGCGATCTCCACAACCTAATTGGAGACCCCGACGCTTGCCCGGAGCTTTACACCACAATGATTGAGCTCCGAACACCACCAACCGTCTAGGGCGCCCAAGCACCCAAGAGGAACAAGCTCAAGGGTACCAAGCACCCAAGAGTAATAAGCTACACAACTTCACTTCCACGTATCACCGTGGAGAACTCAAACTGATGCACCAAATGCAATGGCAAGGGCACACAGAGTGCCCAAGTCCTTCTCTCTCAAATCCCACCAAAGCAACTAATGCTAGGGAGGAAAATGAGAGGAAGAACGAAGAAGAGAACACGAAGAACTCCAAGATCTAGATCCAAAGGGTTCCCCTCACCTAGAGGAGAAAGTGATTGGTGGAAACGTAGATCTAGATCTCCTCTCTCTTTTCCCCCAAAAATTAGCTGGAATCCATGGAGGTATTGAGAGATAGCAAGCTCGAAGAAGGTCAACAATGGGGGAAGAACAAGAGCTCAAAGGATAAGGTTCATTGGGGAAGAATGTTGGGGAACGTAGCATGCAATTTCCAAAAATTTCTACGCTCACGAAAGATCTATCTAGGAGATCCATAGTAACGAGAGGGGGAGAGTGTGTCCACGTACCCTCGTAGACCGAAAGCGGAAGCGTTAGCTTAACGCATTTGATGTAGTCAAACGTCTTCACGATCCAACTGATCAAGCACCGAACATACGGCACCTCCGAGTTCTGCACACGTTCAGCTCAATGACGTCCCTCAAACTCTTGATCCAGCAAAGTGTCGAGGGAGAGTTTCGTCAGCACGACGGCGTGGTGACGGTGATGGTGATGTGATCCGCGCAGGGCTTCGCCTAAGCACTACGACAATATGACAGGAGGAGTAAACTGTGGAGGGGGGCACCGCACACGGCTAAGAGAATATCTATTGTGTTCTAGGGTGCCCCCCTACCCCCATATATAAAGGAGGGAAGGAGGAGGCCGGCCACCAAGGGGGGCGCGCCATAGGGGGGAGTCCTACTAGGGCTCCACTCCTAGTAGGATTCGCCCCTTCCCCCCACTTTTCCTTTTCTCCGGAGGTGGAAAGAGGGAAGGAGAGGGAGAGGGAGAAGGAAAGGGGGGCGCCACCCCCTTCCCTAGTCCAATTCGGCCTCCTCCCTTGTGGGGGGCACACCAGCCCCTTGTGGGCTGGTTAGCCTCCCTCCTATGGCCCATATCTTCCACCGGGGGGTTCCGGTAACCCCTCCGGTACTCCGGTATGTACCCGATACACTCCGGAACCCTTCCGGTGTCCGAATACTACCTTCCAATATATCAATATTTACCTCTCGACCATTTCGAGACTCCTCGTCATGTCCGTGATCTCATCCGGGACTCCGAACAATCTTCAGTCACCAAAACACATAACTCATAATACAAATCGTCATCGAACGTTAAGCATGCGGACCCTACGGGTTCGAGAACTATGTAGACATGACCGAGACATATCTCCGATCAATAACCAATAGCGGAACATGGATGCCCATATTGGCTCCTACATATTCTACGAAGGTCTTTATCGGTCAAACCGCACAACAACATACGTCATTCCCTTTGTCATCGGTATGTTACATGCCCGAGATTCGATCGTCGGTATCATTATACCTAGTTCAATCTCGTTACCAGCAAGTCTCTTTAATCGTTCCGTAATGCATCATCCCGTAACTAACTCATTAGTCACATTGCTTCCAAGGCTTATAGTGATGTGCATTACCGAGAGGGCCCAGAGATACCTCTCCGATACTCGGAGTGACAAATCCTAATCTCGATCTATGCCAACCCAACAAACACCTTCAGAGACACCTGTAGAGTATCTTTATAATCACCCAGTTACGTTGTGACGTTTGATAGCACAGAAGGTGTTCCTCCGGTATTCGGGAGTTGCATAATCTCATACTCAGAGGAATATGTATAAGTCATGAAGAAAGCAATAGCAATAAAACTTAACGATCATTATGCTAAGCTAACGGATGGGTCTTGTTCATCACATCATTCTCCTAATGATGTGATCCCGTTCATCAAATAAGAACACATGTCTATGGTTAGGAAACATAACCATCTTTGATTAACGAGCTAGTCTAGTAGAGGCATACTAAGGACACTGTGTTTTGTCTATGTATTCACACATGTATCAAGTTTCCGGTTAATACAATTCTAGCATGAATAATAAACATTTATCATGATATAAGGAAATATAAATAACAACTTTATTATTGCCTCTAGGGCATATTTCCTTCAGTCTCCCACTTGCACTAGATTCACTAATCTAGTTCACATCGCCATGTGATTTAACACCAATAGTTCACATCTTTATGTGACTAACACCCATAGATTATTAAGGTGTGATCATGTTTTGTTGTGAGAGAAGTTTAGTCAACGGGTCTGCCACATTCAGATCCGTATGTATTTCGCAAATTTCTA
Organism: Thinopyrum elongatum; assembly: GCA_011799875.1. Taxonomy (NCBI): domain Eukaryota; kingdom Viridiplantae; phylum Streptophyta; class Magnoliopsida; order Poales; family Poaceae; genus Thinopyrum; species Thinopyrum elongatum. The sequence continues at coordinate 216,909,089 of CM022303.1, forward strand.
TGTCTACAATGCTCTTTATGGAGCTACTCTAGCTAATTGCTCCCACTTTCAATATGTATCCAGATTGAGACTTAGAGTCATCTGGATCGGTGTAAAAGCTTGCATCGACGTAACTTTTAACGACGAACTCTTTATCACCTCCATAACCGAGAAATATTTCCTTAGTCCTCTAAGGATAATTTTGACCGCTGTCTAGTGATCTACTCCTGGATCACTATTGTTTCCCTTTGCCAAACTCATGGCAAGGTACACAACAGGTTTGGTACACAGCATGGCATACTTTATAGAACCTATGGCTGAGGCATACGGAATGACTTTCATTCTCTCTCTATCTTCTGCCGTGGTCGGGCTTTGAGTCTTACTCAACTTCACACCTTGTAACATAGGCAAGAACCCTTTCTTTGACTGATCCATTTTGAACTTCTTCAAAATCTTTGTCAAGGTATGTGCTTTGTGAAAATCCTATTAAGCATCTCGATCTATTCCTATAGATCTTGATGCTCAATACGTAAGCAGCTTCACCGAGGTCTTTAATTGGAAAACTCTTATTCAAGTAACCTTTTATGCTATCCAGAAATTCTATATCATTTCCAATCAGCAATATGTCATCCACATATAATATCAGAAATGCTACAGAGCTCCCACTCACTTTCTTGTAAATACAGGCTTCATCATAAGTCTGTATAAAACCATATGCTTTGATCAACTCATCAAAGCGTATATTCCAACTCTGAGATGCTTGCACCAGTCCATAGATGGATCGTTGGAGCTTGCACACTTTGTTAGCATCTTTAGGATTGACAAAACCTTCTGGTTGCATCATATATAACTCTTTAAGAAATCCATTAAGGAATGCAGTTTTGACATCCATTTGCCAGAATTCATAAAATGCGGCAATTGCTAACATGATTCGGACAGACTTAAGCATCGCTATGAGTGAGAAAATCTCATCGTAGTCAACACCTTGAACTTGTCGAAAACCTTTTGCGACAATTCGAGCTTTCTAGATAGTAACACTACCATCAGCGTCCATCTTCCTCTTAAAGATCCATTTATTCTCTATGGCTCACCGATCATCGGGCAAGTCCACCAAAGTACACACTTTGTTCTCATACATGGATCCTATCTCAGATTTCATGGCCTCAAGCCATCTGTCGGAATCTGGGCTCATCATAGCTTCTTCATAGTTCGTAGGTTCACCTTGGTCTAGTAACATGACTTCCAGTACAAGATTCCCGTACCACTCTGGTGCGGATCGTGTTCTGGTTGACCTAAGAGGTTCTGTAGTAACTTGATGCAAAGTTTCATGATCATCATCATTAGCTTCCTCTCTAGTTGGTGTAGGCATCACGGGAACGGTTTTCTCTGATGAACTACATTCCAATTCAAGAGAAGGTACAATTACCTCATCAAGTTCTACTTTCCTCCCACTCACTTCTTTCGAGAGAAACTCCTCTAGAAAGGATCCATTCTTAGCAACAAAGATCTTGCCTTCGGATCTGTGATAGAAGGTGTACCCAACAGTTTCTTTTGGGTATCCTATGAAGACGCACTTCTCCGATTTAGGTTCGAGCTTATTAGGCTGAAGTTTTTTTTCACATAAGCATCGCAACCCCAAACTTCAAGAAACGACAGCTTAGGTTTCTTGCCAAACCACAGTTCATTCGGTGTCATCTCAACGGATTTAGATGGTGCCCTATTTAACGTGAATGCAGTTGTCTCTAATGCATAACCCCAAAACGATAGTGGTAAATCGGTAAGAGAATTCATAGATTGCACCATATCTAATAAAGTACGGTTATGACGTTCGGACACACCATTACGATGTGGTGTTCCAGGTGGCGTGAGTTGCGAAACTATTCCACATTGTTTTAAATGAAGACCAAACTCGTAACTCAAATATTCGCCTCCACGATCAGATCGTAGAAACTTTATTTTCTTGTTATGATGATTTTCCACTTCACTCTGAAATTCTTTGAACTTTTCAAACGTTTCAGACTTGTGTTTTATTAAGTAGATATACCCATATCTGCTTAAATCATCTGTGAAGGTCAGAAAATAATGATACCCACCGCGAGCCTCAACGCTCATCGGACCGCATACATCGATATGTATTATTTCCAATAAGTCATTGGCTCGCTCCATTGTTCCGGAGAACGGAGTTTTAGTCATCTTGCCCATGAGGCATGGTTCGCAAGTATCAGATGATTCATAATCAAGTGATTCCAAAATCCCATCTGCATGGAGTTTCTTCATGCGATTTACACCAATATGACCTAAACGGCAGTGCCACAAATATGTTGCACTATCATTATCAACTTTGCATCTTTTGGCATCAATATTATGAATATGTGTATCACTACGATCGAGATTCAATAAACCATTTATATTGAGTGTATGACCATAGAAGATTTTATTCATGTAAACAGAACAACAATTATTCTCTGACTTAAATGAATAACCGTATCTCAATAAACATGATCCAATCATATTCATGCTCAACGCAAACACCAAATAACATTTATTTAGGTTCAACACTAATCCCGAAGGTAGAGGGAGTGTGCGATGGTGATCTTATCAACCTTGGAATCACTTCCAACACACATCGTCACCTCGTCATTAACTAGTCTCTGTTCATTTTGCAACTCCTGTTTTGAGTTACTAATGTTAGCAACAGAACCGGTATCAAATACCCAGGGGCTACTATGAACACATCAATAACATGTATATCAAATATACCTTTGTTCACTTTGCCATCCTTCTTATCCGCCAAGTATTTGGGGCGGTTCCGCTTCCAGTGACCATTTCCTTTGCAGTAGAAGCACTCAGTTTCAGGCTTAGGTCCAGACTTGGGTTTCTTCCCAGGAGTAGCAACTTGCTTGCTATTCTTCTTGAAGTTCCCTTTCTTGCCCTCGCCCTTTTTCTTGAAACTAGTGGTCTTGTCAACCATCAAAACTTGATGCAATTTCTTGATTTCTACCTTCGCTGATTTCAGCATCGCGAAGAGCTTGGGAATCGTTTTCGTCATCCCTTGCATATTATAGTTCATCACGAAGTTCTAGTAACTTGGTGATAGTGACTAGAGAAATCTATCAATCACTATCTTATCTGGAAGATTAACTCCCACTTGATTCAAGCGATTGTAGTACCCAGACATTCTGAGCACATGCTCACTAGCTAAGCTATTGTCCTCCATCTTGCAGGCAAAGTACTTGTCAGAGGTCTCATACCTCTCGACACGGGCATGAGTCTAAAATACCAATTTCATCTCTTTGGAACATCTCATATGCTCCGTGGCATTCAAAACATTTTTGAAGTCCCGGTTCTAAGCCGTAAAGCATGGTGCACTAAACTATCAAGTAGTCATCATATCGAGCTTGCCATACGTTCATAACGTCAGCATCCACTCCTGCAATAGGTCTATCACCTAGCGGTGCATCAAGGACATAATTCTTCTGTGCAGCAACGAGGATATTCCTCAGATCACGGACCCAGTCTGCATCATTGCTACTATCATCTTTCAACTTAGTTTTCTCTAGGAACATATCAAAAATAAAACAAGGGAGCTATACGCGAGCTATTGATCTACAACATAATTTGCAAATACTACCAGGACTAAGTTCATGATAAATTAAGTTCAATTAATCATATTACTTAAGAACTCCCACTTAGATAGACATCCCTCTAGTCATCTAAATGATCACGTGATCCATATCAACTAAACCATGTCCGATCATCACGTGAGATGGAGTAGTTTTCAATGGTGAACATCTCTATGTTGATCATATCTACTATATGATTCACGTTCGACCTTTCGGTCTCAGTGTTTCGAGGCCATATCTGCATATGCTAGGCTCGTCAAGGTTAACCCGAGTATTCCGCACATGCAAAACTGGCTTGCACCCGTTGTATGTGAACGTAGAGCTTATCACACCCGATCATCACGTGGTGTCTCGGCACGACGAACTGTCGCAACGGTGCATACTCAGGGAGAACACTTATACCTTGAAATTTAGTGAGGGGTCATCTTATAATGCTACCGCCGTACTAAGCAAAATAAGATGCATAAAAGATAAACATCACATGCAATCAAAATATGTGACATGATATGGCCATCATCATATTGTGCCTTTGATCTCCATCTCCAAAGCACCGTCATGATCTCCATCGTCACCGGCTTGACACCTTGATCTCCATCGTAGCGTCGTTGTTGTCTCGCCAACTATTGCTTCTACGACTATCGCTACCGCATAGTGATAAAGTAAAGCAATTACATGGCGATTGCATTTCATACAATAAAGCGACAACCATAAGGCTCCTGCCAATTGCCGATAACTTTTACAAAACATAATCATCTCATACAATAACGTATATCACATCATGTCTTGACCATATCACATCACAGCATGCCCTGCAAAAACAAGTTAGACGTCCTCTACTTTGTTTTTGCAAGTTTTACGTGGCTGCTACGGGCTTCTAGCAAGAACCGTTCTTACCTACGCATCAAAACCATAACGATTTTTTGTCAAGTGTGCTGTTTTAACCTTCAACAAGGACCGGCCGTATTCAAACTCGATTCAACTAAAGTTGGAGAAACAGACACCCGCCAGCCACCTGTGTGCAAAGCACGTCAGTAGAACCAGTCTCATGAAGGCGGTCATGTAATGTCGGTCCGGGCCGCTTCATCCAACAATACCACCGAATCAAAGTAAGATGTTGGTGGTAAGCAGTATGACTATTATCGCCCACAACTCTTTGTGTTCTACTCGTGCATATCATCTACGCATAGACCTGGCTCGGATGCCACTGTTGGGGAACGCAGCATGCAATTTCAAAAAATTTCTACGCTCACGCAAGATCTATCTAGGAGATGCATAGCAACAAGAGGGCGAGAGTGTGTCCATGTACCCTCGTAGACCGAAAGCGGAAGCGTTAGCTTAACGCGGTTGATGTAGTCGAACGATCCAACCGATCAAGCACCGAACGTACGGCACCTCTGAGTTCCGCACACGTTCATCTCGATGACGTCCCTCGAACTCTTGATCCAGCAAAATGTCGAGGGAGAGTTTCGTCAGCACGACGGCGTGGTGACGGTGATGGTGATGTGATCCGTGCAGGGCTTCGCCTAGGCACTACGACAATATGACCGGAGGAGTAAACTGTGGAGGGGGGCACCGCACACGGCTAAGAGAATATCTGTTGTGTTCTAGGGTGCCCCCCTGCCCCCGTATATAAAGGAGGGGAGGAGGAGGCCGACCACCAAGGGGGCGCGCCATGGGGGGAGTCCTACTAGGACTCCACTCCTAGTAGGATTCGCCCCCCCCCCCCACTTTTCCTTTTCTCCGGAGGTGGAAAGAGGGAAGGAGAGGGAGAGGGAGAAGGAAAGGAGGGCGCCATCCCCTTCCCAAGTCCAATTCGGCCTCCTCCCTTGTGGGGGGCACACCAGCCCCTTGTGGGCTGGTTAGCCTCCCTCCTATGGCCCATATGGCCCATATCTTCCACCGGGGGGTTCTGGTAACCCCTCCGGTACTCCGGTATGTACCTGATACACTCCGGAACCCTTCCGGTGTCCGAATACTACCTTCCAATATATCAATCTTTACCTCTCGACCATTTCGAGACTCCTCGTCATGTTCGTGATCTCATTCGGGACTCCGAACAATCTTCGGTCACCAAACCACATAACTCATAATACAAATCGTCATCGAACGTTAAGCGTGCGGACCCTACGGGTTCGAGAACTATGTAGACATGACCGAGACATATCTCCGATCAATAACCCATAGCGGAACCTGGATGCTCATATTGGCTCCTACATATTCTACGAAGATCTTTATCGGTCAAACCGCACGTCCACATACGTCATTCCCTTTGTCATCGGTATGTTACTTGCCCGAGATTCGATCATCGGTATCATTATACCTAGTTCAATCGCGTTACCGGCAAGTCTCTTTACTCGTTCCGTAATGCATCATCCCGTAACTAACTCATTAGTCACATTGCTTGCAAGGCTTATAGTGATGTGCATTACCGAGAGGGCCCAGAGATACCTCTCCGATACTCAGAGTGACAAATCCTAATCTCGATCTATGCCAACCCAACAAACACCTTCGGAGACACCTATAGAGTATCTTTATAATCACCCAGTTACGTTGTGACGTTTGATAGCACACAAGGTGTTCCTCCGGTATTCGGGAGTTGCATAATCTCATAGTCAGAGGAATATGTATAAGTCATGGAGAAAGCAATAGCAATAAAATTTAACGATCATTATGCTAAGCTAACGGATGGGTCTTGTCCATCACATCATTCTCCTAATGATGTGATCCCGTTCATCAAATGTCAACACATGTCTATGGTTAGGAAACTTAACCATCTTTGATTAATGAGCTAGTCTAGTAGAGGCATACCAGGGACACTGTGTTTTGTCTATGTATTCACACATGTATCAAGTTTCCGGTTAATACAATTCTAGCATGAATAATAAACATTTATCATGATATAAGGAAATATAAATAACAACTTTATTATTGCCTCTAGGGCATATTTCCTTCAAAGAAGACCCTCTTTTATAGGTCGGGAAAAATCCAACCGTGATGCTCACAGCCCGCACAGAGCGGTACTACCGCTAGGGCGGTGGAAGCCCTTTGAAAAACAACAGCGAGGAGGCAAAAGGCCGGTAGAACCGCCGGAGCGGTACTACCGCTCGTCCTCAAGGTACTACCACTAGGGGTAGTGGTACTACCGCTAAGGGTAGCGGTACTACTGCTTGCGAGCGGTACTAAAAAAATACATCCGTGCCTACCACCGCTGGACTTAAGACGAGTTTTTGGTCCGGAGCGGAAGTAGCCACGGATGTAGCCGCGGTAGTACCGCTCTGGAGCGGTAGTAAAAAATTACATCCGCTCCAAGCGGTAGTACCGCACCCAAGAGCGGTAGTAAAAAAATACATCCCCTCCAAGCGGTAGTACCGCTCCCATGAGCGGTAGTACCGCTGCAGCCTTTTTAAGGATACCAAAACTGACACAACTTCTGCAAACGGACTCCGAATTCAACGAAACCAAGTTTGTTGGAAAGCTAGCAACAAGGGCTAACACAATCTTGATAGAAATAACAATAAGAAGGCAATTAGAAAAGGCCCATAAGAAAAAGGTTAGAACCCTTCCTCAAATAAGACTGGTAAAACCTCCAACACCGAAAACGCAATAGAAGAAGCAGGTGAACTCCGTTTTTTATGAACTCGAGCTTGTCAAGAAGATGACCATAAGCTCCAAATCTCACAAGGAGAAAACCAAACAAGAACCAAGAAATATGATGCAAGCATGCAATGGTTTGAGCTCTCTACGAACGATACGATCAAGCTACTCACTTGAGAGCCCCCCTTGATAGTACGGCAATCGATCCTATAACCCGGTCTCCAAACTACCACCATGAGACCGGTAAAATAGAGAACCTATCAAGGCCAAACCTTTGCCTTGCACAAAGTCCACTTGAGCTAGATGTAGACGATCTTGACTTCCTCAAGTAGGACCACCTTTCTTGATTACGTTGGCTCGGTGAAGACTAGTAGATTGCTCCCCCATACTCCACTATGGGCGAGCCACTCTTCGGCACATCTTCACAAGTCCATTGTCACCACAATGGACGGCAATCTTCAAGCACTTCATCTCTTCGTGATGCAGCACTTGAACGTGCACACCGCAACCTAACCCCACAAAGAACTCTCACAAAGACCATGGGTTAGTACACAAAGCGTAATTGACAATGCTTACCATACTATGGGATCACTTGATCCCTCTCGGTACATCTTCTACACTTTGTGTGTTGATCAACTTGATTCACTCTTTGACTTAGTCTTGATCAACCTTGAATCTTTTCAACTCTCTTCATTTGGATGATGTCTTGAAGGTAGACATGAATGATCACACACTCTTCTTCTTCAAGACATGCTTGCAATAAGCTCAACACTCACATGACCAATCTTTGGATAATTCCTTAATAGCACCTTGGTCAACTCATAAACTCCTTGAAACCAACACATGGACTTCAAGAAATGCCTATGGACAAATCCTTCAAATATAACTCAATGCAACCATTAGTCCATAGAGAATGTCATCAATTACCAAAACCACACATGGGGGCACCGCATGTCCTTTCAATCATGATCTTCATGAGCTCAGCATCGCGTTGTTTCCCCAAAGGTGTCCACATCTGAGACGTCCAGATTTTTGTCGGTGGCGCGAAGCTTGGCGCTCTCGATGGATGAAAGGTCTCCCAGCTTGGCCTTCGCCCTGGCGCTCGGCTCCCGCGGCACCATAGGAGTCGCCTTGGACCGCTTGGCCTTGGCTCCCACGTCCACCGCCGCCAGCTCCGATCCCAGCTCGCCACGCAAGGAAGCCGCCGCGTTGTGAACTTCCAGAGTCGAGATCTTGGGCCCTGGCTTCCTGCCCGCCGTCTTCTTGGGTTGCCTGCCCGAGCTCCCAGAGCCACGTTTGGCCGAAGCCGAGGTGATGACAGCTTCATTCAGCACGCAGCCAGCATCAGCTGCCGTAGCCACCGGAGAAGAGGGGTTTGGGGCCCTCCCCACTTCACGGCAGACGCCTTCCATCGCTGTCGGCACCTTGGCAAGCGCAGAACAGAGACAGGGACCGGCAGCGCCATGTTGGAGTCGTACTCGTCGAAGGCCCCTGCCAGATCACGCGCCAGGGCAGGCATGCTCACTACAGTGTCCTAGGTCGCCACCACCATCACACGCCCTTCCATCGCACCCAGCTTGTCCCACGTTTCGGTATCGATTGATGTGTCTTGCATACTGTCCTCCAGCTCCTCCTCTTGCACGCCCATCACCACATCATGCTTTGGGCCATGGCGCTCTGAACCTTGTATCTGTTTGCTACCCGCAACACTGCTCGTCTTGCCATGGCCAGCAGGGGGGCCGAGGGACCGGACCCTTCCGGGTTGGAGGGTGGAGGAGGAGGGGCGTCAGACGCACCGGCACCACCACCACCCCCTCCCCCACGATGAAGTGGGCGCTCAACCTCCACCTTGACCTGATAACCTTCATGATTGAACCACACTTCGACCGTGCCATTTAACTTCTCAGGCACCTTGCAAGCAATCTTCATTCTCACCGGCCCCAACCGAATGAGTGAAAGCTCATCGACCACAATCGGCCACCCCAGCATCTTGAAACCTTCTTTGATTCGATCCTCTCTACGATGCTTCTGAGGAATGCCATGCAACTTCACCCACGCTTCCGGCATGACCATCGGCTGGATCTTCTCGTGCAGCATATCACGCACCCGAGCAGTGATGTCGTGGATAGGAAGAAAAAGCTTGCCACTCGACTTGGCCATGTGCAGCAGATCAGCCGAGGGAACACCACCAGAAAATCGTCATCTCCCACCTGAGACACCTGCCAATCCCACTCACCAGTGACGATATGCTTAAGTTCTTATTGGAGGATCCGCAGATTCAGCTTGCCCAGCTCCGCTGAGAGAATGGCCGCGTTCGCCACCTTCTAATCCACCGGCCTCTCCTCTTCCGCATCCTCTGCAAATTCCAGGCAGAAAAAGCCCTCCCCCGAGATTGCGCTGCCCATAATCTGCAGCTTGGGCGCCTGGCCGCGCGTCGGGCAGTTGGCAGAGGCATGGCCCTCCTCCTTGCACAAGACGCAGAGGGGCTTGAAGGTGCACTTGGATTGAAAGTGACCAAGCCGGCCACACTTGAGGCACTCGATATCCGGCACGTCTTCCACCGGAATGGGCTCGCCCGCCGTCCCTTTGGAAGAGGACGGCAGCGCCACCGCGAGAGGCTCCGCCGCCGCCCTCTGTTTCTTGGCAAGGGGGTCCCCGTGGCCCCCACCACAAAAGGGGTGCTCCACCTCCTTGCGCTCAAGCTCGCGCCGCCACTGGACCGCCTTCTTCTTCTTCTTCCTTTCTTGCTGCTGGATCCACCATGGGGGAGGAGGACCCCAATCCCCCTCGCGCCCCATCTGCTCCAGAGACGCATCCCGCGCCTCCCGCTCCTCTCTGTCGCCGTACCTGCCACGCATCGCCCTCTTCGCCTTGTCGCGCAGATCTCGTTCCCGCTTGCGCTCTGCCTCCAGATCCGCCGCCTCCATCGGGCGCTTCTCCGCACGTCGATCCCCCATCACCGCCGCCGCGAAAGAGATGAGAAGAGGAGAAGGTGGTGGAGAGATCTGGAAGCGGCGTGCAGTGTGCGCCCAGCGCCGCACGTCTCGAGCAGCTGCGGAAAACCCTAACCCACCCCTTGTCCCTTTCCCAACACCAAAAAGAAAACAATCCTTGTAGTCAGCTACAGGGCCATTTTTATACCTCTAGTATGTACGTATATTACGTAAATACATATATAGGACGTTTGCCGTCTTCACCCACGGGCGCATCCCTCTGGGCGCGCCGCTTCACTCCATGCCGCACGCCATCACCACCTGCACCTCCACAAGCCCGGCCACCATCGCCGCATGCGTTACGCAGCTCCACGCCGGGAGCAGGTACTAGTATCTGTTAGCGAACGTGTGTTTGTGTGTGTATAGATAGTGCTCCTCCTAGTGGTGTACATTGTAAAGTTGTCTAGGACCTAGTCTTCAGGCTGGTTATGTTGTTAGGAATAAGACACTGCGCGGTGGTGATCAATGTGTACGTGTACTGGTAGTGTCGGGCGCCGTGGCGAGTGTACCAGCGTAGCGTGCGTGTGTGCGCATGTGGCGAGTGTGCGTGCGTATGCACGCAGCCAACAGCGCGGAATAGTGTGTTCTTCTCAACCAGCGTCTCGGGCACAAACAGCTGAGCCCGGTGTCCTCGCTTGAACACGGCCATGTTACCGTTCACCGGCATGCACACGCAGCCGCACAGCCCTTAGCTCGACAAGGTGGGCACCATGATGAGCACGACGAAGGTTCACACATTTAGGCCCCGCAGCGTCCGCCTTGCTAGGCGTAAACGTTAACACGACGACGACGGCGCCCAGGACGTGCACCGCCAGGTGGATGGCGACGCCGACGAAGAACTGTGACAATACGACGTCGCGTCTCGAACTCGTGTAGTCTAAGTAATCCAACAATTGCTCATCTCATCACGGTCGGCGTACGGGTTTCAACGGGACGGCGGCTGCAAAAGTGATGCGTGCATGCGTCTAAGCATGTTCTGTGCGTGTTGATTAAATAACCGTAACGCTGATCTTCAACAAAAAAAAAACACCGTAACGCCCTATGGATTTTGTAAAGAAACTGTGCGAATGAACAGTAATCAATCGCTGTTGATGGATGTTGACGATGTACATATTTATATCCCTGGAAGGGACGGGTCGCACAGGCGCAACCTTTACAAGCGATGGATCGAAAGAACGCATCCGTTACAATAGGACGTAACCCATCGGGAGAGAAACCGCACATTGGTTTTGCTAAGCAGGGATTTATTTTAATTAAACTAATTAATTAATCCTAACACTCCCCCTAATCTCTGCTTTAATTATTCTTGTAAACATCATCAACATCTTGATCATCATCATCATCATGATCAGTCTCCTCCAAAAACCCTGTAGGAAAAATATGAGGAGATATGTACAATATGCCATCAAAAACTCCTTCCAAAAACCCAGTGGGAAAATAAGGAGAAACCGACATATCACAATGCCTGCATTATTATTGCCTCATTAAAAACCTTCCATAAGAAACCATTTAGGAAAAACTTATAAAGGAAAAGAGTGCAATATCAAAGATCCGAGAATCACAAACAGATTATCATTCAGGGAAACACTCCCCCTGAACTTTGCAAGTCCCGAAGTCGTTTCATACCAATTCCATTGATGTACTTCTCAAATAAAGGACTTGGTAATGACTTTGTAAACAAATCAGCAAGATTATCACATGACTTCGTTTGCAAAATATTTATCTCCCCGATCTGCTGTAACTCATGCGGATAAAATAACTTTCATGCAGATAAAATATCTTAGGAGAAATATGCTTTGTAATATTACTCTTTATATAACCTGTTTGCATCTGTGTAATACATGCAGCATTATCTTCATAGATAATAGTGGGTGATTCCGATGATCCAATCCCACTTGAACTTTCAATAAAGTTAATCATTCTGCGAAGCCATGCACATTCACGTGATGCTTCAAACAAAGCAATAATTTCAGAATGATTCGTGGACGTAGCCACCAGAGTTTGTTTTGTCGACTTCCAAGAAAAGGCCGTACCTCCACTCAAGAAGACAAAACCAGTCTGTGATCTGGTATTATGGGGATCCGATAGGTATCCAGCATCACAATATCCCACCATGGTCTTATCTTGATGTTTCTGATAGAACAAACTAAGATCTTTGGTGCCTTGAAGATATCTGAAAATGTTCTTCACACCAACCCAATGCCTCTTTGTTGGTGATGCACTGAATCTAGCCAATAAATTTACTGCAAATGATATATCAGGCCTGGTGCAGTTTGCTAGATACATTAGTGCTCCAATAGCACTGAGGTAAGGAAACTCAGGTCCTAATACCTCTTCATCATCACCCTTAGGTCTAAATGGGTCTTTATCTCTATCAAGAGATCTAACAACCATTGGTGTTTTCGATGGATATGCTTTATCCATATTAAATTTCTCAAGAATCTTTTGGATATAAGCGACCTGATGAACAAGTATTCCTGAAGGAAGATGTTCAAGTTGTAAGCCCAAACAAAATTTAGTCTTACCCAGATCTTTCATCTCAAACTCCGTCTTAAGATGATTACTTGCCTCATGTATTTCTTGTGTAGTCCCAATGATATTCAGATCATCCAAATACACAGAAATAATGCAAAATCCATTCTTAGATTTCTTAATAAACACACATGGGCAATCATTATTATTTGAGTAACCCTTTTGAAGAAGGAATATACTCAGTCGGTTATACCACATTCTTCCCGACTGCTTCAAGCCATACAATGACTTCTGAAGCTTTACGCAATACATGTTGCGATTAGCCTTTGGATTTGGAAGCTTCATTCCCTTAGGAACTTTCATATAAATATCCGAATCCAGTGACCCATATAAATATGCAGTCACAACATCCATCACTTGGATAGACAAATTCATTTTCACTGCCAGTGATATTAAATATCGGAACGTTGTTCCATTCATAACAGGAGAATATGTTTCATCATAATCGATGCCGGTCTCTGCGTGAACCCCTGTGCTACAAGCCTCGCCTTATATCTCATCACCTCATTGTTCTCATTCCGCTTACGAACGAAAACCCATTTTGCTCCCACAGGGAACACATGCTGAGGAGTGGGTATTACTGCAGTAAATACCCCTCTTTTTATGAGCGAGCGCAATTCATCCTCAATTGCTGCCTTCCATTTGGACCAGACTGAGCGCTTCATGCACTCTGCCATGGACTTAGGTTCTCGATCCAAATCAAGGCCTTCTACAATTCTAGAGGCGAAATAAATGTCGACAACTGTAGTCTTTCTGTTGTATGATTCTCCTAAATCAATAAAATTAATGGATATCTCATCAATACCTTTTGATCCTTCGTGATTTCCCTCAACAATTGGATCAAGGTCTTCCGATGTCCCAACACCAAAATTTGTGTGCACACTCGTGCTGGGTTCTGGATGTCCAACATCCTTCAGGTGTCCTTCAACCCTAGGTTGAATATCAACATTTTGTTGACTTGCATTTACTATTTGAGGATTCCTCATTCCCCTTGGACGCTTCTGCAAAGCCTTGTCCTTTGTGTCCAGATTCCTCCCCATCTTGGGTGGCTGAGTAGATCTATGGGTCACATCTACTCTCTCTGGCACATTCATAGCGGGAACATTTGATTTTATGACACCTTTATAATCAGTAAATGCATCTGGCAGATTATTTGCAATATTTTACAAATTTATAATCTTCTGAACCTCCAGTTCAGATTCATTTGTACGTGGATCTAAGGACTGGATGCCTTTCACATCCCAATCTATTTCTCGGCATTCTTTGTGGTTATTCTCTCCCCCTAATGCCGAGAAATTGTCCTCATCAAAAATGCAATCAGCGTACCGGGCTGTAAACAAATCCCCTGTCAGGGGTTCCAGGTACTTAATGATTGACGGAGAATTGTACCCCACATAGATCCCCATTCGTCTATGAGGGCCCATTGATGTACGCTGCGGTGGTGAGATCGGTACATATACCGCGCAACCGAATTACCGCAGATGGGAAATACTTGGCTGGTTTCCACGTACTAACTGCAACGGGGAGACCGTATGATATGCAGTTGGTCGAATTTGTATCAATTCTGCAGCATGTAAAACTGCATTACCCCAACATGAAGCTGAAGATTACTATTCTGCAGGAACGGTCTTGCTATCAACTTTATCCTCTTGATAAGTGATTCCGCAAGACCATTCTGGGTATGTACATAAGGTACCGAGTGCTCCACAGAAATGCCCAAAGCTAGGCAGTAATCATTAAATGCTCGTGAACTAAATTCCGCAGCATTATCCATTCTGATGGCTTTTATCCTATGCTCAGGATGATTTGCTCTCAATTTAATGATCTGAGCAATTAGCTTTGCAAAAGCATGGTTCCTTGTTGACAATAGACACACATTTGACCATCTTGTTGATGCATCAATTAGGACCATAAAATATCTGAATGGTCCAGATAACGGTTGTATTAGACCACAAATATCTCCTTGAATGCGTTCAAGGAAATGAAGTGGCTCATCCTTTAATTTCACATAAGATGGCCTTGTGATCAATTTCCCAGTTGCACATGATGTGCATACAAAACCCGATGATTTTGGGAACTTTCTATCCGTTATGTTGTGTCCAACAGAACCATCAATAATTTTTCTCATCATCCCAATACCAGGATGACCCAGGCGACCATGCCAAATCTTGAACTTATCAAGATTCTGAAAAACTATCTTATACGCCATATGCGTCTCTGGTTTAATGTATGTATAATACAACCCAGAAGATAGAGAAGGCAAATTCTCAAGGACTTCCTTTCGAAATCCCTTTTGCTGAGTTATGAGTAGGCATTCAGCCCCACTCTCTTCATTAGTTTCCACATGGAAACCATTTTTGCGGATATCCTTAAAACTCAGCAAGGTACGAGTAGAATCTGGATACAGTAGAGCATCCTGGATTACCAATTTAGTACCCATAAGGAGTGTAATTGTAGCTTGACCAGAACCAACAATTACCGTGTCTCGACCAGCAATTGTCATGACACTTCCATTACTCTTCTTGAGTGTCTGGAAATACTTCATCTCCCTAAGTATCGTGTTAGTAGATGCACTATCCACTAAACACATTTCCTCCTCCATTGTATTATTCCTTGAAGTTCGTTCCAAGTCCTTCTCCGGCGAGTTCCTGCGTGGCCTGTCGCTCTCGCTGGAGAGAGAAGTGCATGATAACGTGTAAAGAAACTGTGCGAATGAATAGTAATCAATCGCTGTTGATGGATGTCGATGATGTACATATTTATATCCCTGGAAGGGACGGGTCGCACAGGCGCGACCTTTACAAGCGATGGATCGAAAGAACGCGTCCGTTACAATAGGACGTGACCCATCGGGAGAGAAACCGCACATCGGTTTTGCTAAGCAGGGATTTCCTTTAATTAAACTAATTAATTAATCCTAACAGACTTAAGACGAAGTTGTATGGGACAGAGCCACAGAGTGTAGCGTACGTGGGCTTCGGCAGATTACCGCTGGTATGATTCTCCTGCGGCGCTTATTTTTTCTTTCCACTAACAGGTGGGAACCGCAAAGGTAGAGAGAGGGTGCTGTCATGTTTGACCAGTCAACAGAGTAAAATACGGAGCTATACAATAAGCCAGTGACCGTATAATCATCTCAAGTCATATATAGTGACAGTATTGACCGTATTTTTAAGTACAGTGACCGAAGTGAGTTTTCGACACAAGTTCAATGACCACGGATGCATTTTACTCTTCTTTTATTTACCAGCTTAATTTTGTTTTATAAAATACAAAAGTTGTACCTAATTTAGTATTAGTAATTATGCCACTGCCACAAATATTTTGGCACATTAAATAAAGTAGTTGGTATTTGTTTATTATTCTAAGAGCATTTAAATAATAGTTTTGCCGCTGTTTCACTTACTATAGTGCATTTAAATACTTTACAAAGTGTGGTTTCTTCACCAATATTTAGTATGGATTATTTGCCACAATTCGGACATTTTAGTTTTAATGTTTCAAAACTTTCGTTGTTTGCCTTTATTTTGAATTTGAATTTCGAATTGGTTTTGAACTATCGCGAGATTAACAACAGTAACCGAGATGATGTGGCATCATTAGTAGAGGGTTATTGTAGCTTAATTATCCAGGCGTCACAATTCTCCTCCACTACAAGAAATCTCGTCCCGAGATTTAAGAGGGGGAGTAAGGGGGAAAGGTCTGATTACGAAATTCTAACGAATCTTCTCGGTCTTGGTTGCTCTTCTCGAAGAGGTCGATCCATTACATTGATGTCTTCATTTTTCTGCTTCAGGTCCTCATGATGAAGTCGGCTTCCTTTCTTCGGGAACTCCATCGTACTTATGAAAGAATGAGGGGGGGGGGTATTCCGGGAGAACGGACCTCTGCAAGGTTGACTATCTGGTCGATGACATCGGGGAAGGTGGCGGAAAGTATCTCTCGAATTGAAACTTATGAAAATATCGAGAGCAAAGTAAGGAGGCATCATGGGAAGTTTCGAGCGGGCAGGCAATCGTTCGATGCCTGAAACAGGGCGTGAAAGGGGTTCAAAGCAATGGGAATAAGTATTGTGTCTGATACTAGAGTAGATGATCTCTAGGAAGGTGGCTCGTGATTTACATACGAAGCCAAGCGTGAGGAATAACTTCGGAGGCAGGGGTTTATAGGAGAGCCAGGTTTCGATCCTGTGGAACTGTGGGTTATGGGCCCACCATGGGGGTTAAAAGTAGAAAGGGTGCTGATATTTTGCACGGTCATGATAGCACGGCGTGTCAGAGGATAGCCTGTCAGTTATGTCGGCAACAACATCGGTGCCAAATGCAAGGGATGAAGAGAACCATTTTCCTGCTCGTTGAACGAGGCGAACCAATAGGCAAAGTTCCCGTCCATCGGTGGTTACTAGAATGTCATCAGCAATAGTAACAGGTTTTACTGACAGAGTTGTACAACTGGGGTGTTACATAAGCAGAGAATTATTACTGCTTAGATTATGTGTAGATCACAAGAAAGGGTAAACAAACCAACGAAAAGGAAAATGTGATTATCAGTTTAAACAAACCAATGGAAAGGAAAATTTGGTGAAACACATGTTTCAGGGGTATATCCTCCACAAGGACAAGCAGAGCATGATATCCATGACATGATAGAAAGTAGAAAACCATTTAGGTAAGGGGAGAGAAATTTCATAACATTACCCATACAACGGTGTTTGGATAACTGATAAAGAAAATTTAGCATTGTGCTTCAAATGTTCTTATGGAAAATCAGAGTACCACAGTCATGCTTCGAGATAGCATTGACATGGTCTTCAAGTAAATGTCAGACTTTGGATACACAAAGGATCCAACAGGAACAACTTATAGAATAGGTCTTACAATTTCCTCATGGAAGAATGGCTAACCATGTGAAAGAGGATACTATAACAATAGGTCCTCCGGCCAGGTGTGCTAGGCATAACATCACCTTACCGGGTCATATAAAAACCAATGTTATAACTTATGGAAATATGTTCCAACCATCATATCTGACCGAGCGCACATGGGTCTTGGGCCCATCGCCCTTTGCACTCCTGCATGTTGCGTGGGCGGCCGGAAGCAGACCTAGCCCCCCTAATACAAGAGCAGGCGTTCCAGTCCAATCCGGCGCGCGCCGCTTCGTCGCTGACGTCTAAAGAGCTTCGGCTGATACTATGACGCCGGTTGCCCATATCTTGTCCCACGTGGCGGTTAGTGCGTATAAGGCCAACGACCATTTCAGATCAAATATCCAATCTCGTTAAGCGTGTTATTTGAAGTAACCGCAGACGCCGATCAGGGACGAGGCCCACCTGTCTCCTAGGTGGTCAGAACCTGCCCTGTCGTTCCGCCACAAAGATCCACTCAGAGGGCCATCGGGAAACATGTCCTTTCAGCCCCCAGTCCGTGAATCACTCGCGGATACTCTACGAGCTGACCCAACTATAGTCACATAATGTATCTTGTATAAAATGTAAATAGTATAAACCCGCGATCACCTCCCGAGTGATCACGGCCCAATAGTATAGCATGGCAGACGGACAAGGATGTAGGGCCACTGATGAAATACTAGCATCCTACACTAAGCAATTAGGAATGCAGGTAAAGTATCAACAACAGTAGCAAGGACAGGCTATGCAGCAGTATGGGATCAAACCGACAAACAGTAACAATACTCTAATGCAAGCAGTAGAGAGAAGGAATTGGTGATATCGGGATGATCAAAGGGGGTTTGCTTGGCTGGAAGCTCGGTTGAGAAGGAAGGGTCGTCGTCGACGTAGTCGTACTCAGGGGCATCAGCATCGGCAATCTCGAAGTCTACCAGAGAGAAGAGGGGGAAGAAACAATGAATACAATGCAAACAGATGCATGACGATGCATGATATGACATTAAGCGGTGCTAGGTGTGCCCTAACGAGGTACTAGGCGATACTGGCGAAGGGGGAAAACATCCGGGAAAGTATTCCCGGTGTTCGGCATTTTCGGACAGATGAACTGGAGGGGGATGGTTGCATGTTCTCTGTGCTAGGGACGTGTGACGGACGAACGGAACGCGTATTCGGATTCGTCTCGATTTTCTGAGCAACTTTCATGTACAAAGTATTTTCATCCGAGGTACGGATTATTTTATATTAATTATCAAAGTTTTAATTCATTTTTAGAATTAACAGAATTAATTTAAATCAAAAATATGTTTATTGCATCAGCACGACATCAGCATGATGTCAGCAGTCAACAGTCTGTTGACTTGGTCAACAGACGTGCGGGTCCCGATCGTCATTGACTGATAACTAATTAACCTAGTTAATTAGTTTAATTAGACAAGTTAAGTTAATTAACCTAAATTAATTAAGTTAACTAGTTAATTAATTTAATTATTAGTTATTTATTTATTATTATGTTTTTCATTTACTCTGGGGGCGGGCCCCACTATCATAGACCCAGAGGGCCTAACAGGCGCATGGGCGCGCGGGCGCCCGACCCGGGCGAAGACCGAGCGGGAGAGGCTGGGCGCGGGCGCCGGAAGTGGCCACCAGTGCGGCAGTGGCCCGTGGGGCTGGAGGCTGGGCAGCACGGCGGAGCGGTGGCGGCAGGGCCGCACGGGGCAGTGAGCAGGGGCGGGGGAGGCAGAGAGGCCTCAGCGGGGCGAGGCGCTGGGTGCGGCCAGCGCGCGGGCTGCACGCGGCCAGAGGCGGCCGGGCTCGGGGCGTGTAAGGGGAGGAGTAGGACAGCGAGCACGCGGGCCGGCAGGGGCGCTAGCAGGCGGCAGCAGCAGCGCAGGGGGGAAGAGGTCGACACGGGGAGCAGGACGGGTCGGCGAGCGGCGCGGCAGCAGCGAGGTTCGAGTGGGGGCGCGGGCACATGTTGGCACAGCTGCGGGCGCGCGCAGTGCGCGGCAAGCAGGCGTGGTGCGCGGCCGGGGCACGGGCGACCGTGGGCGTGGTGAATGACACCGGGACAGAGAGGAAAGAAGGGAGGACGGCAGCTCACCCCCGTTGCAGGGGTTCAGGGCTGCGAGGCGTGATGTAGCCGGCGGGGAGGTGGTCGGGGAGGCGAGCGACGGGCGGCGACGGGCGACGGGAGCGCCTGATCCCGATCCAGATCAGGAATGGGGGGAGTGAGGGAGAGCTAGGGTTAGGGGGAGTGGGGGAGGCCTAAGTAGGCCAGGGGCGTGGGCTGACCTGGCTGGGTCATGGCCCAGTTAGCTAGGTGGTTCCTTTTATTTGTTTTTTTTCATAGTTTCTGTTTTTATTTATTTTCTCTTTTTCTGTTTTTTTATGAGTAAAATGCATCCATGGTCACTGAACTTGTGTCAAAAGCTCAGTTTGGTCACTGTGCTTAAGAATACGATCAATACGGTCACTATATACGACTTAAGATGATTATACGGTCAGTGACTCACTGTACAGCTTACTATTTCACTCTGTTGACTGGTCAAACATCATAGCTCCCTCTCGACCTTTATATGTGTCCTACCTGTCAGTGCAAAAAAGAAATAAAAGCCAAAGCCATGCGTCGCAGAGAATCGAACCAGGGACATCCAGCTGCAGTCCTGTCCAGCCGCACCGCCAAATCTTCGACAATCATTCTTACCGTTATTACCGTTATAGCCGCTGCACCGCATCAAGAAATAAGAATGACAGGAGACCTCCAGCCTCCTCAGCGATTTGGATTCATGGCCGTTGGATCTGCTTGCTTGATGGGATCTGGGCCTTCGGACGACCTCGGCCGTCGGATAGAGCCAGTGACACTGTCGCAATGAATAGTTCCTTTAGTTCGTGCCACCGCATGTAATTTCCACGCCCCGTCGAGGGCATTTTTGTCATTTCACCCGCAGGGTTATAAAGTGCATGAGCTCCCGTGGAGATGACCTAGCCTCTTCCCTCCCGCACTCCTGCCGCCCCCTTTCCTCTTCCTCCCGCCTCACCCATCTCCTCTCCCTCCAAACCCTAACCCGTGCCCGCCTCCCTGCTCCCCGCCGTTGTCTCCTTTGCTGTTGGGAGCTCGGTCCGGGATGGCTGCCGCAGGGTTCCTGGCGGGCTTCCTCCTCGGCCTGCTCGTGCTCGCAGAGGCCGAGGCCGCCGTGCTGCTCTGGGTCGCGCGCCGCCTCTACTGCCGGCAGGAGGGGGCCGCGGCAGCCGCCGCGCAGCCCAGCGACCAGGAGCTCCCCGGCGTGGTTCCCTCGATGGAGGGATGCTTTCTCCGTCCACTGCCTGCTATGTGCCGACGCATGCTTCCGCACGGCCCGCCTCGGCGCCGCCATCGACTGCTACACCGAGGCGAGCGCGCGCAGCACCAAACCTCCTCCTTCCTCCCCCAATCCCCTTCTTCCTGGTCGACGGCTTGATCCGTGGAATCCCAGGCGATTGATTGATTGATTGGTTGATTGGTTCGTTGGTTGGTTTCCAGGCGATTGCGCTCTGCCCCCGCGTCTCCGTCTACTGGGTGAACCGGGGCCTCTGCCACTTCCACCGCAAGGACTGGGCCAGGTTCGAGGAGGACAGTAGGAGGGCGCTCGCGCTCGACAACGCCTCTGTCAAGGTGACTGACACAGATTATTATTCCCCATTTTTTAGTTGGTGCCACCATTAACCGGTTCATGTCTAAGGAAGAGGGTCGTATATTTGTAAAATGTGCAGAGGTTTCAGAGCTTCATCTATTCTTGCTTCTGTTACTGATGCAGGGACACTAATTGCTAGGATGTGCGCTGCTCGAGAAGGGGGACTGCGCTCTCGCCATCCAGGAATTCTACAAGGTCTGCCGTTCATGAATCCGCTTATACATTCTGAACCAGTCTCTGTATCTGCAAATACAACTGTGGTATCTAAGGCCCTGCTTCCCTGTTTATTTGTGAAGCTTATCTGTTTCCTCCGCATATGGCCCTTCTTGTCCCCCCTTTTTTCTGTTCTTCTAAATTTCTCGACAACCCGTGTGTGTCGGTTGGTCTAGCACATCATTTGGGCGATGCTATATGCGTGTTCCTGAATGTCTGTCTAGGTGGAATTTGAACTGAATCCATTGACCTTCACTTTGACATCAGTAATTATCATCAGATGAAATGGTTTCACTATTAGTACTTTCTATCGGCTTGTTGTCTTCTTGAGAAAGATGGTGATCACCGAGCTCTTCTCTGATTACCTACGGGTTAAATGACAAGTGTAGCTACAGTTCATCAGTGAACTCAGTTGATTATGTGACTTTGATGGTTATTTTTACTTGGCATATTGATTGGGAAACAGGCGTTGGATCACTTAAAGTCTTCAAATTCAAGGGACAAAATGGCAGAGGACATTTGGTAGTTTCTAGGCAAGGCGAAGTACCAAGACTGGGAAAAGCACTCTACTCAGCGAGTTTGGAAGATGCAAAGTTTAAGGTACATTGTGTGTTGAAATTACCATGAGAATGTTGTCATCACTGTGCTGCAGATCAATCCTACTATGTGTATTTAGCATTGGGGGTCAATTCGGCAAAACTTTAACAGTCACGTTGATGCCTTACATTCAAGATACTGGTTTTTGTAACACTGCTGTAACATGAACATGTAGGGAAGCATGTGAAAATGCTCTGCAGGAGCGTCACTTTCTTAGCGGTACACTGTCAGAAGACTCTGACGGGGCAACCAATGAGTATTCAGAGCAACGCAAATCCCCTCTCCATCATTTGCTTTGCTTTCTCTGGTGGTTTAACTGTGAGTTAGTGTGTGATTTGATCTGTTATGGATTGTACAAGTGGGTGCATTGGTTTGAGCGGGGAGCCGGTTTAGGTAGCTGAGAGCACTAATGTACCTTCAAATTGGAAAAGGTAATTTCATTTAGTACGAAATGATCTTTCATGGATCCATGCCCGATTGCATCCTAAGCTCATGCATAAACTAACAAGAGGCACCATGAAGAACTATATTTTTCTGTCAATTTGTTCTGCAATGCTGAAAGCAAAGAATGGTTTTTCTTAGTTCTTGTGTGTCTTATATTAAATTTACAGATGTTTACTTATATTCTTCAATTTCTTGCAACTGCGAGAGACCGGGATTCTTCAATGTATGCAGGTTTGTTAGCTTAGTTCTGCGACATCAACTTGTTGTTTTGGTAAAGAAAATTCTGCTTGTGCAGAAACTGCTGAAACTTTAAACTTTCTAAAATTTTCTACTGGGTATTCCAAAGTTATTTCCCTCATGTGTTCATATTATATACAGATGGTAACATAAATAGCTTTTCTCCGTGACACAAATTACAGATAGAAGGACAATGATTTGCATGTGGGGAGATGGATGAGCTAATCGAATATCTCAGGTACATCATGTAATTAAATTTGCATACGTACACCATTCCATGTGCGGCATCTTCATATGTAGTTCTGACAATTCATGTTGTTCAATCAATCATTTAAATTTTCTTTGCTTATATATAATATTTGCCCTGTTAACACATCTATAATTTGCCAACTTATGTGCTTGAAGAATATATGTACTCATCTAATAGGAATTGATTTCTACATTAAACATCACATGTAAGTAATTCCAAGAAATAGTTTCAGCGAAACCAAAAGACACACCGACAGATCAAATAATTCTTCAATGCACTACCACTCACAAGATCAAATCAATGTGTACAACCAAGATGCCAATGAAGGGAGAATTGAGTTCAAAATGAGAGACTTACACAAATTTTCAACGGTGGTAAGCTGCTCCTTTGGGTACTGTTTTAGACACATTTTACCAAGCCTTTAACCCAATAGAAACTGATGGCATGGTTCAGATGAGAAAGCAGTATAACCAAGTAGCATATCAGTCCATCCAACATAGTTCTACTTTCCAAGCCAACATCCTGAACAATCAGGCACGGAAGGGGAAAGGACGACAGCAGGATCTGCCGGTACCGCTGCAATGAGGAACAGGACCGGGCATGGAGGCTCACGCACTCCTAGGACAACCGGGGAATGACGCCGAGGGCGCGGCCGCCATGGTGACCGTCATGGAAGAATGCAGCGCACGGTCAAAGGGAGATTGGAAAGAACGGACACACTATCAGGGTCTACGCACGAAGAGGAGAGCGCAGCGGAAGCCCATGCGCAAGTAAAGAACAAGCTCGCAATTCGGGAGGCTCGACGGCAGCGGCGGGACGGCAGTAGCGGCTGCCGCTGTTGAACGGACAAGGAGACAAGGAAGTGTATTTAGTTTATCAAAGTATATTAGTAGGTAGTGGAAGCAAAAATAGCATTTCTTCCTAAATTGTACAGCTTGGTGGTAAGCAAAAATTTAGAATATCTCAAAAATCATCTCAATGGTTTAGTCTTTAATTTCTGTCCTATTCCAGTTCCAAAGGCATACTCCCTCCGTCCCAAAATTCTTGTCTTAGATTTATCTAGATACGGATGTATCTAACACTAAAACGTGAATAGATACATCCGTATGTAGACAAATCTAAGACAAGAATTTTGGGACGGAGGGAGTACATGTTAATGTCCTTTTCTAATTTTAGTTTCTGTTTGTAGGTATGTCAACTAGCCTTTTCTTGATGCTCTGTGCCATCTATCATGGACAAGTAACTTTTTTTCTTGATGCTCTTTGCCATCTATCATGGACAAAGATAGCTAAAGTTGTCCAAAAGCTTATAATTTGGATATGTTTTCCTCAACTATTGTTTAGTTGATTTCCCAAATATATCATGTTGTACAGGGAGGTCCTCCTGCTTCTAATTATATAATGATCGTGGTGCTAATGTACATGCCTCTTGGTTCAACTTTTTATCGATTACTTTGTTTTTGCTTGTGTGTTGGTTGCATCAGCGTATGCATAGCTTTAGGCTGTTGTAGGCTAATCAGAATACACTGCACGACAAAGTTGCCATTCAAAGTTTGGTTCTCGCAGTCAATTATTTATGGCACAAGTTTTTGCTTAGTTTATTTTTTTGGATGAGTAGACTTGAAAGAAATACAAGAGTTGATCCGTGAGTGAACACATTATAGTTGCATAGACATGGTTGCACCATCCAGCTCATATCATCCGTTCTTGTCGTATTTACATGTTACTTTCAGTATCATGCATATTAACTTAGATTCAAACACCCCAATATCAGTATTGTTTTGGCTAGCTGAAAGCATGTGTGTCAGTCCTGATTGTCGTATTTTCTGTAGCTCCATAGGCAAGATTAACCCTACACAAGGCTTATATGACAAGCCCCGTGGTTCTTAGGTAAAGCTTGTTTGTGTGGTGTCAATACTGATTTGAGTATCAGATTGTCTCTTTCTCTTTTTTTTTAACACGTTCATGCTGATGTACGCAATATATAACCAAAACTTTGAATGAACATAAAACTTTAAACATGTACCGTCAATATTGAGATATTGTAAGTTGAATCTCACACTCATGTACTCTTCGGTTTTTTGTCAAATATTTCCATCATAATTTTGACAAAATATACGAGCGCGACAATGCACGCCATTATGTTTTATTTTCTGGTTTTTTGTTGGTATGCACTACAAAAAATGTGACCCGATGTGGATGCCTATGGTACTTATTTTTATTGCCATGGAAGGTTATTGTGATTTTTGGACTTTGAAAGCATGTCTCTCCTTTGGTGAGCAGTTGCTCAAAGTCTTTTTATTGCCATCTGTTTTCTGAAGTTAGTCTCGAAAAAACGAGATGCCTATTCATATTCATATATTCAAATGGTATCTCATCTGTTCAAATTTGGTTTTTCAATATTGGCTGTCATACTTAATCTATGTTGTTCTGGATGCAGACATACACCTTCGACCTGCTTGACCTGTAAAGCAGTAAAAAGGTGAACCAAACCCAGTGTGACTCACCGTGTACGCTTTTTTGGTGGAGCAGAATGATGAAGCTTCTGAGAATCAGAGATAGTGTAGTATAGCTTAGGATTACAGAGCTACCTTGTGGATTAGTTAAGGAGCTTATATGTTGGCTGTAGAACCAAATGTACAAACATGTTTCCTTGTTATTGTTTTGTTTTGGTTATATTCTGATACAAATGGTTTTTCCGAGTGAATTACCTGCTTAACCAAAACATTGGGACCGGCATCCTCGCGCCTTGACGCGATCCCAATCCAGTGCATGCTATCGTGCGCGGGCGGGACAGGGCTTTCTGCTCCCTTGCCTGCTACGTGCTCCCGACTCTTTCTTTCTCCACCCTACCCCTTGTCCCTTTCCCAACACCAAAAAGAAAACAATCCTTGTAGTCAGCTACAGGGCCATTTTTATACCTCTAGTATGTACGTATATTACGTAAATACATATATAGGACGTTTGCCGTCTTCACCCACGGGCGCATCCCTCTGGGCGCGCCGCTTCACTCCATGCCGCACGCCATCACCACCTGCACCTCGACAAGCCCGCCACCATCGCCGCATGCGTTACGCAGCTCCACGCCGGGAGCAGGTACTAGTATCTGTTAGCGAACGTGTGTTTGTGTGTGTATAGATAGTGCTCCTCCTAGTGGTGTACATTGTAAAGTTGTCTAGGACCTAGTCTTCAGGCTGGTTATGTTGTTAGGAATAAGACACTGCGCGGTGGTGATCAGTGTGTACGTGTACTGGTAGTGTCGGGCGCCGTGGCGAGTGTACCTGCGTAGCGTGCGTGTGTGCGCATGTGGCGAGTGTGCGTGCGTATGCACGCAGCCAACAGCGCGGAATAGTGTGTTCTTCTCAACCAGCGTCTCGGGCACAAACAGCTGAGCCCGGTGTCCTCGCTTGAACACGGCCATGTTACCGTTCACCGCCATGCACATGCAGCCGCACAGCCCTTAGCTCGACAAGGTGGGCACCATGATGAACACGACGAAGGTTCACACATTTAGGCCCCGCAGCGTCCGCCTTGCTAGGCGTAAACGTTAACACGACGACGACGGCGCCCAGGACGTGCACCACCAGGTGGATGGCGACGCCGACGAAGAACTGTGACAATACGACGTCGCGTCTCGAACTCGTGTAGTCTAAGTAATCCAACAATTGCTCATCTCATCACGGTCGGCGTACGGGTTTCAACGGGACGGTGGCTGCAAAAGTGATGCGTGCATGCATCTAAGCATGTTGTGTGCGTGTTGATTAAATCTCTACTCCTAATGTCTGAGTTGATGAATAGCCTTCACGATTTATTTTTGTCCCATTACTTTCGTCCGTTTTATTTTGTTGGTTTTTTTTCCGTCTCTGCTTCCCCCACCACGTCCTCTCCCGCTAGGAAACGGAAAAAACCGGACTCCACCTCTTCTCTCGATCGAACCCCTCCCGTGTGACCCCTCTCTTCCCCTCTCCTCGCGATGCGGCGCCGCCGCGCCGCCCCCATCTCTCGCTTCGCCGCCCCCGCCCCTGCTGCCCCTATCTCCCGCTCAGCCACCTCCACCACCCCCAGCCTTCTCCCCATTGCCGGATCCGCTTGCAAATCGTGAAGGTTAGGCGGCGGAGCTCCACGTCCGTGACGCGCGCGTGCTTGTCAGGGAACCTGCTCCCGGATCTGCGCTCACACGGCCGTGACGGAAGGGGCTCGAGCCGCCGTTGCCGCGGAAGACCAATCCCCCACCTTGTCCAGAATCGCTTCCTCCGCCATGTTCCACCGAGGAAGGAGATGGCTGCTCAAAGTCTCCCTCGCTGCCACCTACAGATGCAGCCGCCGCCATGGGTGAGCTCCTCCTACACGACCAGTGTCGGCGTGCGACACCTATGGGATCCCAAAGGACCCCTTTACGATTCGGCAGGGAGAGAGGTATGCTCAAAGAGCAGAACCAAAGATCGACGCGGGGTGATTTTACCCAGGTTCGGGCCGCCAATCAGCGTAAAACCCTACTCCTGCCTTGTTTTATTAAGAGTGTTCTTGAGCCCAGGCTCGAGGAGCGCTTGCGATGAACAGTACGTTCAAAGAGCAGCTACGCATGCAGGATGGGCCAGAAAATCCTCCTCCCCTGTAGCAGTTGCCTTAAGCCTCCTTCTATACGTTCAAAGGGGTCACCACAGTGGCAAAATGTACATACATTGAGGTGTAAAGTAGCTACAGGATCATCATACCTAACCACTGATGGTTTAGGACGAATGCATTTAATGCACCGTGAGGTGTCCGTTTAGGTGTCCTCATTTTCTTGGGGATGGAAAAAGGGGCCATCCCATCAGCACCGCTTAAGCTCTCCTCCACTTGCGCTTTGCCACGCATCCAGAGAAGGACCCAGAATGTCAGGCTTGTTGCTGTGCTGAAGCGGTGTCATAGTGGCAGAATCTTGCCGGGCGCGAAATCTTGCCGGGCTTCGCAGGCCACCCCGGCAAGATCTTGCCGGGGAGGCAGGCGTTCGGTCTTCAGCTCTTCTTATCTGCTGATCCTCTGATCCTTGGCTTGGACGTTCCTTGATAACTCGAATTAACCTCCAACTGTTCCTCGACAAGCCTGGCCGCGAGTATGGCTACAACTGCCCGTGCACAAGTACGGGGTACTAATGGCCTAATACTTAGTACACCGACAGGAGCCCCCGGGCCTAGGCCACACACGAGTGCGAGGCGTTGTTGGGCTAGGCCCAAACAATGCACGGGCATGCGTGGCAGGGGATTAACTGCTCGTAAATATCCCGCTTACTGTGCCCCCCACTACGCGCGCTGAATGCGCGACGTGGGAAGCGTGCGCTGAAAGGCTGCAGCTGCAGCGCGCCTGCAGAGGCGTATTTACATTGGGGAGTAGAAGAGGCGGCCTCGCTCCTTCCCCATAAAAAGGGAAACTGCAGAGGCGCAGCCTATTTACCCCCTCTTCTTCTCAATCTGGACTCCGCCATTATTTTCCCCTTCTCGAGCTCAAAGCTAGACTTCTCCTTATCCGTTCTTCGCTTCCGCACCCGCTCTATCCTCAGCTTCCGCCTTCGCAATCGCCATGCCGCCCAAGGCTGGCAAGGGCAAAAGCAAAAGCAAGGAGACGAAGGCCGATGTCCCGGAGAGCGAGCTGGTGAAGATGCGGAAGAAGTACGTCGTCTTCGCTCCGACGCTCGATGCGAGGGCCTTGAAGAACCGGTACCAGTGCATGTGGGCGAAGGAGACGCAAGCTCACCCCGCAACTCGCGTGATTCCAGGTTCTTGTTCCAAAAGCGGACCTGACAGATATCGCTTCTTCACCGCTTATTTCTATTACGGACTCTGTCCTCCATTCTCTGACTTCTTCAACGACATTATGTACACATACGGCTTCCATCTTCTTGATTTCACGCCGAACGCCGTAATGTGCATGTCCGTCTTCGCTCATCTTTGCAAAACTTTGCCGGAGTAGTTCCCAACACTGCCCTCTTCCGCCATTACTTTATTCCTCGCATCCAAAAGGGGGAGGCCCTTTCCGGTTCTATCGCCTGGATTCCACGGGCTTGGAATAAGGAGATATACCCAGATGGGGTCTACCGCGAGAAGTGGGATGAATGGCGGTCTGAGTGGTGCTGGATCAAGGAAGCAGATCCCCATCCGTTCTGTTTGCCTCGACAGCAGAAGGCGGTCCGTGGCAGTGACTGGAGCGATCTCGCCGCGGAGGACGAGAGGCTCACGATCGCCACCACCAGGATCCTTCGCCTGAAAGCTGCCGGGCTCACAATGGAGATGATTGGCTTCGATTTCCTCCGCCGCCGCATCGCCCCCCTACAGAGCAAGGGAAGACCAGCTTGGGAGTACCGGAACGTAGCGGACATCATGAGGCTGCGCCCTGGATTGAACAACAATTTGACGGCCATGCAGCTCGGTGCTCTCCGCCACAAATTATTCCAGCGCGATGACAAACATCGGTTGCTGGCAAGAATTGTCCCTTTGTGCAACAACTCCGCCTTGGGGTCAATCATCGCCATCATGCCAATGTTCAACGCCCATGGTCTTGACGCGATTTGGGCCGAGCCAACCGAGGAGGAAGCACAAAAGTTCTTCGACAACTTGTCGGAGAGGGCCATCCGGGAAGAGACGGATCTCATTCGCGCCACCACTGACGAAGAAGTGGCGTATATTGCCACTAGGGTGGAAGAAGCGAATCTTGCCGCGGAGGCCGGCAGCGTCGGTTTCACAGAATGGGAAACCAGCGACGCGGAGGTTGTGATGGAAGAAAATCTTGCCGGGGAGGCTGAGGCTGCCGGGGAACAGAATAGCGCAGCCACCGAGGGCTCGTCCGACGAAGACGTAGCCGAAGAAGAGCCACAGGAGGAGCCCCCAGCTCTGAAGAAGACTAAGCGCGTTCTTTGAAAGGCCGCTTCTGGTATCGCGGCTAGCCAACCCTCTTCGAGCAGCGAGGCTCCCGGCAAGAAGGCGGCCGGCAAGACTGTGCCGCGGCAAGGAGTTCGATAGCAACCTGTGCGGCGCGCGAGACCCGCACCTGCGGCAACTACTGAGGCGGCAGTGGCATCTCACACAACCGCACCGGAGGCTGAGGTGGCGGAACCACGCCAGTCTCCTGCACCTGTTACAGCCAAGCGACCCAGGACCCCTCCTCCGCCCCCTCACACGGACACTGCAACGGAGGTCGATTTCGACATCTCCGGCTTCAGCCCGGAACGAGAAGAGGAAGAGTAAGTATCCTGTCATAGCCTTTATCTCCCAAATTTCGGGGTAATCTCATAGCCTTGCTTCGTCTTGTCTCTGCAGCGATGCAGAAACCTTGGCGGAAAGGGTGGCGAAGAGGTCGAGGACTTCCATGGGCGATGAGCCCCCGGCTGGCTCTACGAGCGCGCCGGAAATTGTCGTCATCAGTCCGGGGCTCAGCCCTCAACGCAGCCCCCAGCGTGAGTTCTCCACTCATTTTACGCTGGCGGGCGCTGAGGTTTCTACCCTTGCCGCTGATATTTTCGGGTTTGCAGGAGAAGAACAGCAACAGGGAGAGGTGGAAACCGCCCCCGTCGTGCCGCCTCCGTCAACCGCGCCGCCCACAAGCGCATCCCCGGCAAGAGTTACCACCGACGAGCCTATCTTGGTTGAGGAGGAGCCAGTACGCATGGGTACCGGCAACATTTCCCCGGCAGCCAACGTTGCCGGGAGGGGCGAGGCCACCTCTCAACAACTCAACGCAGGTAACTGTTTGCCTTAGAGAGCTTGCTATCCTTTTCTTTATCTTTCTTTCTTTTTGTCTTCTTGAACTTCAACCTTGATCTTATTTTGTTTCCTTCCTTCGTCCTCCAGAATTCCCTGTGATGGAACACATGGATGTCGATGTTGTCATCGAGGAGATCGCCAGAGACGCCGCCGCCGAAGCTGACAGGATCGCCGCTAGCGAGGCCGCCAAAGACGCCACTGTCGAGGTCAGCGAAACTGTTGCCGAGGAAGCCGCCAAGGAATCTGCCGAGAGGGCCGGCGAGGAGACTGATGACCACACTGACGGCATTCCTGCCGCAAGAGCGCCAGGCGCTACATCGGCCACAGAGCTCCCAGCCACCGGCAAAACAAACGTCGAGGACCAACCATCGACATCCGAAGCTCCCTCATCGAGCAAATATCTCAAGGTTGGCGACAACCTATTCATCAACTTGCCGGGCACGACAAATATTGAAACGCCGACTGAAGGGGAAACCTTTGATGTAGAAATCATCGCCGCTGCCGGGCTCGAAATCGTTGGTGAAGTGCCAGCAGTGGCAAATCTGAAGAGGATCAGCTCCTCCATGCCATGGGCGAAAATTTCCGCAAGCTCCAAGCACTCCACCGTGCTCGAAAAGAGAAAGCAAATTCCAGAATGGCAGTTGTCAAAGCAGCCGAAGCAGGTTTTCATAAGCGCATTGAGCAGATGCAGATCTGGTACGCCGAGGCCCTTCAGGAGTTGACTGCCAGCCGGGAACAAGTGAGCCAAAGCTGGACGGAGCTCCTCTTGAAACAATCTGACATGGAGAAAGCGCAAGAGGAAGCTGCACAAAGAACTGCCACTGAAGATGCTCTCCTGACGGAGCGTCGTATTGCGCTTGATGCCCATGAGGAAGATCTTGCCGCACGTGAGCAGGCGCTTGCCGCCAAGCTTCGCGGCAAAGATGAGGAGATCGATAAGCTTGTCACGCAGCGAATCCAGGAGCTGGAGCAAAAGCACAAAGAGGCGCTCGAAGCTCTAACTGTAGATCACGCCGGCAAGCTCAAGGAGGCCGTCGATGCTGTCGAGGCTGCAGAGGCCGCCAAGAACGAGCTGAGCGACAAAGTGAAGAAGCTGGAAGTGGATCTTGAAGAACACGGCAAGGAGCTCTCGACGCTCAAAGGGGACAGGGAGAAAACTCTCCACAGCCTGGCGGAGATGCAAGTTGCCATGTCCGACAAGACCAAACAGCTCTCTTCAGCCAATGATGCATTGCCGATCTGAGGCTAAAGTTGACCACGCTGGAGAAGTCTCTTAAGGACGACAGGGCCCGCGAGAAGGACCTAAGCAAAGATCTTCAGGATGAGAAGAACTTGCTTAAGAGCGCTGCCGCCGCCCAAATTGACTATGAGAAGGGTGTGAAAATCTGGACTGATCACCTTGTCGACACCGCGGAGAGGCTCACAGCACAATTGTCAACCATGGGCTAGGATGGCCTACAAAACTTCAGGTATTCCTCCGAAGAAAGGATATCTTCGAGCGCCAGGTTGACCATGTTCTTCGAAAGCATCATTGACGCTTTGAAGCTGCTACAGTCCAACCGAGTGACCCAACTGGCCAATGAATCCCGCAAACTTTGCCGGGCCGTCCTCCGCAAGGTACTCGTCAAAGTGGTGCATAAGAACCCTGGCGTTCATCTCACCAACGTGCTCGACCGCTTGCCGAAGGATGCAGATCTCAAGGAACTTGAGTAGCTTGTCGCGCCCATCCTTGAGAATGTAGATTTGATCAAGAGGGTCGAGGGCCAATGCAGGGACTAGCCGCCTCATTTTTCCTTGTCGCCACCATTCCATGCCAAAAGACAATCAAGTCTTGTGTTAGAGCTGCGGCAATTTATTGATGTAATATAACTTGCGTATGTTTGGATATATGCATGCTATTTCCCTTGTCTGATTCCTTTATGTACAGAATACACCCTACGCTTACTGAAAACTTGTCGGCGCGCAACCTGCCGCGAGCGCTGGGTGCGGGACTTCAGCAGCCTGCTGG
Source organism: Thinopyrum elongatum (assembly GCA_011799875.1). Lineage (NCBI taxonomy): Eukaryota > Viridiplantae > Streptophyta > Magnoliopsida > Poales > Poaceae > Thinopyrum > Thinopyrum elongatum. The sequence goes on from CM022303.1 coordinate 216,941,871, forward strand.
AGGTGCAGCGGCCGGCAAGACACCTTGGCGTTCTCAGTGCTGCCACTTAAATTGTTGAGCAGACTCGAAACAAAATAAGGGCGCAACCGATTACAACAAGGGTTCCTTCGCGTGCAGGTTTTCCATAGAAAAGTCAAAATCGTCTAAGGAAAATAACTTCATAATAAAAGAAACTTGCTTAAAGTTTTATACCTTAGCTTTCTGTCGCTGTTCTTCCTCCGGTAAGGCGTCAATTCTGAACGTCGCCCATTGGTACCCATATCCTCCTCCCCCCCCCCCCCCAGGCAAACGTGCGCGCGAGGAATCCTTCTATCTTTTGAGAAAAAGAAAGAAGAGAAAATAAAGATATGGAACCTTGGCGGTTCGTTAATACTTACCGGGAACAAGTGTCATACAACGTCTTAGACAAGCATGCATATATATATATATAAACATGGAAATCGATAAGGAAATGCACAACACTTAAACTTATTCATCTGGGCACAGGGTCTGCACCTGGCTTTGTACAAAAGATTACATGCCTTGCCGGCAAGACTTGTACAAAAAGGTAGTTGCTGGGGGCCCCCGGCAACCGCGCCTTATGGGTAGAACTTGCGAAGATGCTCGATATTCCAGGAGTTGCTCACTGGAACGCCATCTTCGGTCTCCAGGCGGACAGCGCCGGGCCTGGTGACTCGTACTACCCGATAAGGGCCTTCCCTCTTCGGCGTCAACTTGTTTGAATTCTTGGCGGACTGAATCCGTCGAAGAACAAGGTCGCCTTCCTCAAGACTTCGGGCATGAATTTGCGGCTATGGTAGTGGCGCAAAGCTTGCTGGTAGCGTGTAGCTCGCACAACAGCCTGAAGATGATTCTCCTCAAGGAGCACAACGTCATCTTGCTGAAGTTGCTCTTGCTCAAGCTCATCATAAGCGAGCACTCGAGGTGATCCGTATATGAGTTCCGTGGAAAGAACTGCTTCCGCTCCGTAGACCAGAGCGAAGGGCGTCTGGCCGGTGGCTTGATTTGGTGTCGTTCTGATTGACCAAAGAACCGCCGGCAACTCATCAATCCAGCGTCTTCCGCATTTTCTCAGCTTGTCAAAGGTTCTGGTCCTGAGACCACGCAGCACTTCAGCATTAGCCCTCTCTGCTTGGCCGTTGCTTCTCGGGTGAGCAACAGAAGCAAAACAAATTTTGCCGCCAAGGTTTTGGACGTACTGCATGAAGGTGCGACTTGTGAATTGCGTGCCGTTATCGGTGATGATCCTGTTGGACACACCGAAACGGTAAACTATTCCTTTAAAGAACTTGACGGCTGATTGTGCTGTCACCTTCCTCACCGCTTCCACCTCCGGCCACTTTGTGAACTTGTTGATCGCAACGTACAACTACTCAAAGCCCCCGGTAGCACGAGGGAAGGGGCCCAGTATGTCGAGCCCCCAGACCGAAAATGGCCAGGAGAGAGGGATCGTCTGAAGAGCTTGAGCTGGCTGATGTGATTTCTTCGAATGAAACTGGCACGCTTCACACTTGGTTACTAGTGCAGTTGCATCCTGGAGAGCGGTGGGCCAAAAGAAACCTTGCCGGAATGCTTTTCCGACAAGTGCTCTTGATCCTATGTGAGAGCCACATATGCCTTCATGTATCTCTGCCAACAGCTCTAGTCCATCCTCCCGAGGAATGCACTTCAATTTCACACCGTTTGGTCTCTTTCTGTACAGGACATCATCGACGAGCTGGTACATAGTAGACTGACGGGCTACTTTTTCCGCTTCTTCCTGCTCCTCAGGCAGTTCTCCTGTCTGAAGGAAATGGACAATGTGTTGTGCCCATGCTGGAGCCTGGGGCTCGACAGTTAGGACTAAAGGCATCTCTTCCGCCGGGGGAACATTTGTCTTGATAGCGAAAGCGTGAGGTTCCGCCCCGGCAGGCTTGTCGCTGATCCCGGCAAGTTCCTTACCGGCGGCTCCAGGGAGCTCTGCCGAAAAGTACTGTCTGGAATTCAACATTCTTCTCTTTTCTTGCATCATTGATGGTGCCACAGATGGTTGAGTCAAATGGAGCACAAAAGTTCCTGGTTCCACAGGCAACTTGAGGGCAGCGCGCTTTGACAGGTCGTCAGCAATACTGTTTTCGGCACAAGGAATGTGCTTCATTTGGAGACCATCAAAGCGCTCTTCCATTTTTCTCACTTCATCCACGTAAGCTTGCATCAATGGACTCTGATAATTCTTGTTAACTTGCCTGACAACAAGCTGCGAATCGCCTCTGATGACGAGCTTCTTGATACCAAGGTCTGCCGCGATCCTGAGACCGGCAAGCAGCCCCTCGTACTCCGCAGTGTTGTTTGTCGAACTCTCCCGGGGGAAATGCATCTGGATTACATACTTGAGGTGCTTTCCGGTGGGTGCGACAAGCAACACGCCAGCACCGGCACCTTGCAGCGAGAAAGCCCCGTCAAAGTACATAACCCATTCTTGATCAATTTCCTTGCCGGGGAGAGTCGTTTCTTGAACCTCTTCGTCTGGCGTTGGGGTCCATTCCGCAATGAACTCTGCCAAGGCCCTACTCTGAATTATCGAAGTACTTTCAAACTTGAGACCAAAGCTTGACAATTCCAACGCCCACTCCACAATCCTGCCGGTTGCCTCTGGATTTCGCAAAATCCGTTGCAACGGAAAGCGAGTGACGACGGTAATTTCATGTGCTTGAAAATAATGGCGCAGCTTCCTCGAGGCCATAAGGAGGCCGAAGAGCAACTTCTGCACACCAGAGTATCTTGACCTAGCTCCTTGCAAAAGGGAGCTAACAAAATAAACTAGGCGCTGCACCATCTTTTTCTTTTGCACTGATTCTTCTGACTGCGTAGATCCTGTCTTGCCGGGACTAATCCTTGTCGGGGAAGATCCCGCCGCGTCACTTGGCGGTCCTGCCGCTGGTGTTACCTCCTCATCAGCTCCTCTCTGTGCCACTAACGCAGCACTAACCACTTGATTTGTCGCTGCCAGGTACAGCAGCAACGGCTCTTGTGGCCTAGGCGCGACTAGTGTCGGCGGAGAAGAAAGGTATTTCTTCAAATCTTGCAGCGCAGCCTCCGCTTCCGGAGTCTATTTCATTGGACCTGCTTTCTTCAAAATTTTGAAAAAGGGCAGGGCGCGCTCAGCAGATTTGGAGATAAACCTGCTTAGGGCAGCAACACAGCCGGCAAGACGACGTACATCCTTGACGCGTCTTGGCGCTTCAATCTGCTCAATAGCCTTGATCTTGTCGGGGTTCTCTTCGATCCCTCGCTGAGATACAAAGAACCCGAGAAGCTTGCCGGAAGGAACACCAAACACGCACTTCTCAGGATTGAGCTTTAAATTGATCTTGCGCAGATTTGCAAATGTTTCCTCTAGATCTTGTATGAGCATCGCTTTGTCCTTGGTTTTAACCACTATGTCATCCATGTATGCTTCCATATTTCTATGGAGCTGAGGCTCAAAACCAATTTGGACCGCTCTCGCAAATGTAGAACCAGCACTTTTCAACCCAAAAGGCATTCGTATAAAACAATACGTACCACATGGGGTGATAAATGCGGTCTTTTCTTCATCTTCTTTTGGCATGAAGATCTGATGGTACCCTGAGTAGGCATCAAGGAACGACAGTAGGTTACAACCAGTAGTGGAGTCCACAATCTGGTCGATGCGCGGCAAGGGAAAAGGATCTTTTAGACAGGCTTTATTGATGTCTGTATAATCAATACACAGCCTCCATTTCCCATTCGCCTTGCGCTCTACAACCGGATTGGCCAACCACGTTGGGTGAAGCACTCCTCTGACCAATCCTGCCGCTTCTAGCTTCCTGATTTCTTCGGCAATGAATTCTTGCCGCTCCAAGGCCTGCTTCCTGATCCTCTGTTTGACGGGTCGCGCGTGAGGACAGACAGCAAGGTGGTGCTCAATTACCTCCCTAGGAACACCGGGGATGTCAGACGGTTGCCATGCAAACACGTCGACATTCGCCCGCAGGAAGGCAATGAGCGCGCTTTCCTATTTGTCATCTAGGGTAAAACTTATGGTGAAAGTTCCACCCGTTCCGTCCTCCCTGACAGGCACCTTCTTGATCTCTGGTGGAGCAGCCATGGGTTTCTTGTTCTTGCCGGTGGAACTCTCTGGTGCGTCCTCAACGGAAGCGCAACACTCCGAGGAGGTGTGCTTGCTGGAGTTTGCGCCAAGATTCTTGCCGGTCTTCTTCTTCCCCCCGGGAGTTCCGGCAGCAGGAGCAGATGCCTTGATGGCAGGTGCTGCAACTGCTTCCCGGTAGAGTTGGTCGGCACAGATGAGCGCATCCTTTTTGTCGGAGTGGATAGTGATGACACTCAACGGCCCGGGCATCTTCAGCACATTATACGCATAGTGTGATGCCGCCATGAACTTAGCTAGCGCTGGGCGGCCAAGGATCCCATTGTACGACATAGGGATCTTGGCGACATCAAACACTACCTTCTCTGTCCTGTAGTTGAGCTCGCTACCAAATGTCACCGGTAGCGTAATCTTGCCTTTTGGCTGGGTCCTTCCTGGATTGATCCCTTGAAACGTGCCCGTTTCCTCGAAATCTTCATCAGGAATTTGGAGCCTCTTGAGCATGTCCGGCGAGATTAGGTTCAGTCCGGCCCCACCGTCAACTAGCATTTTCGTCACCTTGAGGTTGCGGATTGTCGGTGAGACCAACAATGGCAAGCACCCGACCGTGGTTGTGCGATCAGGGTGATCCTCGGCGTCAAAAATAATAGGCGTGTTGGGCCACTTCAGGGATTTACGTGCATCGAACGATGGCTCCGTTGCATTAACCTCTCGCACCCACTGTTTAAGTCGACGGTGGGAAGAATGCAACGAGGCGCCTCCGTCGATACACATGGCCTCTGTAGCTTTCTGAAATTCGTGCTCACTGGACTCATCATCTTCTCCATCATCATCATCACCCTCTTCTTTGTCAAGGCCTCGAGCGGGCCTCTCCCTCTGTTGCTTGGCCTTGCCGCGGCGACCCCCTCAGCCACCGCGCTTCTTGCCGGACCCCTCAGCACCGTCCTGGGCCTTCTCCTTGTCTCGTCTTTCGTACTCAGCTCTCTGCTTCTTGACAAGCTGCTCAACTTGCCGGCAGTTTTGGAGATCGTGGCCCTTGGTGCGATGGATCTTGCAATACTGCTTGCCGGAGCTTTCCGACTTGTCGGCAGCCGCCAAGGCCTGGCAGGAGGCGCACCCGGCAACTTCCTTGCCAGGGTCGTCAACCTTGGCCTTCTTGGCGGTGCCGGGGTTGCCGGATTCCTCGACAGCAAGCACGGCCTTGCCTCCGCGCTTCTTGTTCCGCCGTCGGCCTTTCTTTGACGGGGTTGCAGCATCTTCATCTTCTGATTTGCCCCCTATGCCAACACCCTCGCCAGGGAGTTTCCTCCCTTCTTCGGCCCGAGCGCACTTGTCGGCCAAAGCGTAAAGCTCGGCAATACTCCTGACCTTGTTCATCGCCAGCTCTTCACGCATTTTGTCGTTACGCACATTCTGATGAAATGTGCTAACAACAGCGGCAGGGTGAACGTCGGGAATATTGTATTGCACTCGGCTAAATCTCTGGATAAACTTGCACAGGGGTTCGCCCTCCTTTTGAGGGAGGAGATGCAAATCACTCTCTTGGCGAGGAGCTTGGTGGCCTTCAACAAAGGCGCCAACAAACTGATGGCACAGATCTGACCAAGAAGAAATGGAATTCTCTGGCAGATGCATCAACCACGACCTGACGTTGGGTTTGAGCACCAACAGGAAGTAGTTGGCAAGTATCTTGTCATCTTGGCCCCCGGCAGCCTGCACCGCAATGGTGTAGATGCTCAAGAACTCCGAGGGGTGATTCTTGCCGTCATATTTCTCCGGGACCTCTGGCTTGAAGGTTCGGGAATTGGGCCACTGGACTCGCCGCAGCTCATGGGTAAACGCTGGACAACCTACCTCGTAAGGCAAGTCGCCTGCGTCCCCTGGCGCAGGCTTGTCGACAGCGGGTCCTGCGCACTTATCAGATTGATGGAGCGCTTCCCGTCGCCGCTCGATGGTAGTTCGAGCGTCCTCTTTGCTTCGTTCCCGAAGAACTTGACGCTGGTCGCGGCGCATCCATGGATCGGACGACGCCGTGGAATCATCATCATGGCCATCAGTCCACCGAGTTGTTAACCGCCGCTGGTGTCGTGGAGGGGAGTGCATCGTGGTTGCACCGCCTCCAGTCTTCTCCGCATCGGCTCGCGCCAGATCGATGGACCGCCGTTGCGAGGGCCCTGCCTCCTGCGGCCCATCTTTGTTGATGAAGCCAATGAGGCTCTGGATAGTAGATCGCCACTCCTCCATCTTCTCCGGAGCAGGAGGGAAATCGAGGAGCAGCTACGCACGTGCCAAAGCTTCCGCTGGCATAGGCGATGGCAATAGGTGCGAGGTATGCGAGGTGCTCTGACTCCTAACAATGTTAGAAGGAGCACCGTCACGATCATGCAACCGCACGCCACTTCCACCGGCAGTTTGACGTGCATGCTGGGCCTGCGCACCTTGGGATCGATGTGCAGAAGTCTTTTCATGGGGACGCCCTGAACCACCAGCGCCATGGCGCTGCTCATCGCACACGACCTGGGAAGGCCGTGACGCTTGCGTCGGCGCGGGAGTCCTAGAAGGCGTCCTCCAATCTCTGGAGTTCGTTGCGCCGCCCGTGGGCAGCACAGCCCCGTCTCTGGATCCAGCGGCGTGTGGGTTGCCGTTGCCGCTGCGAACAACGCCGCTCGCCTGGCTTGGATCACCGGAACGCCTTGGAGGCTCTAAACCTCTTCCTTCTGCATCCGCGCCATCACCCGTACGCTAGGCACAGGCAAAACGGATGTAGATGGTAGCGCCATTGCGGCACTCTTCTTCTTGGGTGGCATGATGATGAAGATGATGAAGAAACTAAGGCGCCGATCACTGGATCAGGTTCGCGCAACCTTCTTCCCCTAGCCTGGCGCGCCAAAGATGTCGGCGTGCGACACCTATGGGATCCCAAAGGACCCCTTTACGATTCGGCAGGGAGAGAGGTATGCGCAAAGAGCAGAACCAACGATCGACGCGGGGTGATTTTACCCAGGTTCGGGCCGCCAATCAGCATAAAACCCTACTCCTGCCTTGTTTTATTAAGAGTGTTCTTGAGCCCAGGCTCCAAGAGCGCTTGCGATGAACAGTACGTTCAAAGAGCAGCTACGCATGCAGGATGGGCCAGAAGATCCTCCTCCCCTGTAGCAGTTGCCTTGGGCCTCCTTTTATACGTTCAAATGGGTCACCACAGTGGCAAAATGTACATACATTGAGGTGTAAAGTAGCTACAGGGTCATCATACCTAACCACTGACGGTTTAGGACGAGTGCATTTAATGCACCGTGAGGTGTCCGTTTAGGTGTCCTCATTTTCTTGGGGATGGAAAAAGGGGCCATCCCATCAGCACCGCTTAAGCTCTCCTCCACTGGCGCTTTGCCACGCATCCAGAGAATGACCCAGAATGTCAGGCTTGTTGCTGTGCTGAAGCGGTGTCACAGTGGCAGAATCTTGCCGGGCGGTGAATCTTGCTGGGCGCGAAATCTTGCTGGGCTTAGCCGGCCACCCCGGCAAGATCGTGCCGGGGAGGCAGGCGTTCGGTCTTCAGCTCTTCTTATCTGCTGATCCTCTGATCCTTGGCTTGGGCGTTTCCTTGATAACTCGAATTAACCTCCAACTGTTCCCCGACAAGCCTGGCCGCGAGTATGGCTACAACTGCCCGTGCACAAGTACGGGGTACTAATGGCCCAATACTTAGTACATCGACAACCAGTTTTGATGGATTCGTGGCCACATGAACGTAGACTGACAAAGCAGTCGGACATGACGAGGCTCGTGCGGCTGGTCGTCGTGCGGCTTCTCGGCCTCGAAGCCAAGTATGTTTCGTTTCCCTCTCAAATCCCACCCTCTCATCTCCCTTACATTTGATTGCCCGACATATTTTTGTTGTGCGTCTCTTTACTGATCTGGATTTGGATCGACTGGATCAACCAATAGCTAGAAATCTGAATTAGAATAGGTTCATTTATGTTAATAAGGTCTTTAAATCATAGTCCCTGTAATGGAATTTCTTGTGTTTCACTTGCATGAACCAAACATATATGGTGCTGACAACATGCCCCTGCAAGTGTATTGATTCTCATGTCAGTTTAGTAATTGTAGTTCTGTTCCTGCTGGAGCAGGGAACAAATACCAGGTTCATTTACATCTACAGACTGCAGTTGCTTGTTCATAAACTATGTTTTCCTCCTACTGTGTCATTCAGGTCTTTGTTTGTTTGTTTTCCTCGTGCTGTGCACTAACTCCTGCTGTGTCATTCAGGTCTAAATTAGTACTATCCCTGAGCGAAGGTAACGTTTCCAGTTCTTATATAGTCCTCAAGTTAATAATCTACAGGTTTTTGTCATTCAGATCTCGGTGTAGTTTCCTCTTGTTGATTTTTTACACTTGCAGCCCTCTGAAGTTACAGCAGTTAGGACTTGCTCTCCAACTTTAATTTTCAGTTTAGTTTATGTTAGGATAGGATGTAATCTCTGAACTTGGCAAGCATAAGTATTACTAAGAAGTACCTGTTGTTTTACAGTGTAGCATGCGTTCTTTTACAGTGTACAACTTCTTGCCAAATTCACTGCAAGTTTTGCCTCTTGATGTGTTTTAATCTCTACTCTATGTGCATTGTTATTTGCCACTTAATGCATAGAAAGTTCAATGTGATTGACAAGAGCGAAGGAGAATAGAGTAAAATGTGATTCGTGTCTCAGCCAAGCAGGGCGGCGTGGTCCTCGTATCGATCACAGGGCTTCCGATCATGGGGCTCCCCTGCTGGAGCGGTTCATCTCGGACGCGGCAGCACCACCACCGGCTAATGTGAGGCCCTATTAAGATACCACCCCTTCCTCTCAGCTCCCTTGCCCTCTCTGCTCATATGTTGTCTGTGGGTGTCCTTGCTAAACGATCATTTTTTTACAGAAGGCATAAGATACTTTGCTCACTTTGCTGCACAATTGAAGTAGTTTGCTGGAAACAAGTTTCTACATGATTTCCTTTTTGTATGCCAATTCTACAAAATAACACTACTTTGGTAAATATGTAACCACTGTGTCTGTTATATATAACCACTAATAGGACTGTGCGTGCAGGACATTCCTGGTTTCATACACATTCACTAATGCCAATGCAAGATGCTGCCAGGGATGAAAAGTTCGACTTTCCATGGTCACTTCTATACGAAGGAGGTGGAAACTCGATTTGGTGTCTGAACCTTTCCTGGCGTGTGTACTGTCCAACAGTCAGTATTTGGCTTGAGAAGTTTCAGTCAACTTGTGCTGTTTGTTGTCCATATTACACAAAATGAGTTAGCATGCTTTATTAAACTGTTTTTTTCTTTGCAGTAGTTGGCACTCAAGTATTGTAGTAGTATGCTAATTAGGCTTAAGATACATTGCCCTCTAACAAATGATACAGGACTGCACAAATGTTCAATGACCTGAAGGTCCGTCTTCACAAGTGCCAGCGTAACTATGCATTATAATATCATTATTTCTCTTATAACATTTGCTTTTCTAGGTATGGAATAGAACAGAAGTACATTCTGATGCAGAGAGACGTGAACTGGCCTTGTAGCCTAATTTACTAGATGACATTAAATCTTAGGCTAACTAAAAGGAGACAGTGTGGTAGCGATAGTGTCCAGTTGTTGTGCTCAAGATTCACTTTCAGTTCTACTCATGTACTTTCTTCTGTTAATAAGCAGTTCCAAGATGGGAAGAAAATGCTTTGATTGCGTCAGTGTGTAATAACTCTCGACTCATCTTTAAAAAATTGTACCATGTTTCTTCCTTACCTGTCCATCTTTTGCCCAGGGTTATGTGTGGAGATCATCAATTTTGGGTCAAACCTCAATTGATGATGTACTGTTCTACAATCACACTGATGTACTCCCGAAGCCGAGGTATGTGCCGAAGCTAATTTAATTTCAAAGCAGACTTGTGATTTACAGTGATCGCATGAAATGTTGTTAAGTTGTCTAAATTATGCATGCATGCTAAACATGAAACTGTGGAGAGTGAAGGTTGAGTCATGTATTGTCCTGAAGTCTCACCTATTGATGCTACACCCCTGTACTTTGACACTAATCCGCGGCCTTGCAGTGACACGCCACTGTTGCTGCACCCACCCAAGCTAACCTCGGCAACTGCTGGTATGAGTATGTACAACTACATACATAGTGTATGGGGGTGTATCTAAATCTTAAATTAACCTGAATTTTGTAGAACCGATCTTTGGTAATACTAGAATCCCATAGGTTCTGGTTTTATAGTCATGTCTTTTGAGGGCAAAACAGTAACATCAAAAAATTGCAGATCTCTCAACTAATTATGTATTTATCACCTCTGAACTATGCACAATTATTACATTCGACATGATGAACCAGGAAACATACTTGCAACCATTAGACGGTGTCTATCATAACTTGATGGTACAAGTTTACTTGGTCCTCTCTTACTTTGATTGCAATGGCCATTTGAATTTATATAATACATGCATTGCGTTGTGGTGTGTATATACTTTGGTTCAAGTCGGTATCAAAGCTGGCTATGTGAGCTCATCTAATTACGAAGCTAACACAAGTCTAATTATCTAATACTTACCTCCACCTCATCGTTGACATCATGCAGTACCATGGCAGAGGTTTCTTTTGTGCATGGATTTCCAAGCGCTCCAGCCGTCATTGGCGGAAGCATGGGTTTTCATTGGCCAACATTCATCTTTTAGGCGCTGTGTTTATGTAGAGAATTTTACTTAACAGGTCTGGATGGCATCTTTTGTCGAAACAAAATCATGTTTGTTGATATATATTTTCTGCCTGACCCGTAAAGTGTTCCATTATTGTTTTCTTTTGGGGAAATAATCATGCTTTAGGATGAACTGGTTTAGTTCCTTTTTATGTTGCTCAAACCCTATAGCTTGCTTTTATGTAGAAGTCCCTGGATGATCTTACTACAATCTTTATTGTCAGGCCACATTGGTACTGAGCTTTCTTGCAAAGGTGCTATGTTCTAACTGTGGTGTATATAGTTGTATAGTTTATAGTGAAAGATGCGTTCTTGTCAGGCCACAGTAGTTGTATAGTTTAGATTATACCTTGAGTTAGTTTTGTGCTTGTGGAAGTGCAGCGGCGATTGCAAGACGGCTGAGTTCAGCTTCATTAATATAGCACCATCTTTACAATACTGTACATTATATTCTTAGAATGTTTTTTGCACTCTAATAGTTTGGCCTTTGAAGTAAAATATACTTAGTATTTTTAAATTTCAAGTGGCATGGCTTACAATATGTAAGTGGGTTTTCCACACGCAAGGGTACGTGTGCTTATGATTGGAAGAACCATGAATATACCTTGAGACGTACACACACATTGTGATAGTTGTAACATGAGAGAATCTGCATAGATCTCAAGGTTGTCATTCGTGGTTGAGACAATGTTTCTAAATCAAGGGACCTGCACTTCATCATTATCTAAATTGCGCTTGATTATTTTCCACAAGGGACCTGCACTTCATCATTAACTAAGCGCATCAGTTAGAAGAGAAGTTAGAGCTGACGGGAGTGGTGCCAACAGTTTCCACAATAATCGTCTGACAGATAAATATATATCTTCTCATTTTTTAGATTTTGTTGTTCAATTCAATTAAATCTATTAGCTTACTGGTTGTGGTATAACTATTTCTAGAATTTACAATCTGGTTTCCGTGCCTATTGATTTAACTTGATGAGAGAAAAATGACTTCTTGGGTTCACTGTTCACTCTACTTTGTGAGTGGTTGTAACTTTTTTGCTTCTGAAGTGTCAAAGGATACAAAAATCAGGATGATATATTAGGCTGAGACAATGTTTCTAAATCAAGGGACCTGCACTTCGTCATTATCTAAATTGCGCTTGATTATTCCCCCCCAGCAATATCAATATGAAGATACAAGCAGATCAAGTGTACAAGACGTGTAGTCTCCTCGTGAAGGTGGCTGAGCTATGAATTTGCTCTTGGTATATTTACCTATGCTGGATATAGGGTCAGATCTTTGGTATGCATGTGAATGTATATGGAACAATGATTGCACATATTACTGTAAGCTATATTCTCTTCACATTTATGCATATTCTTGTTGGGACAAAAAAAGTGGTTATAATAAGCAGATTCTTGTTGGGACCAAAAAAAAGTGGTTATAATAAGCAGATATATTTCTTCCCATTTAAGCATATTCTTACTAGGAGAGAAAAACAAAGCAGTGATAATATGCAGTTTTACATAAGCTTATGTCTTGCAAACTAGCTAGAACCGAAAACTAATGATTATTGCTTGTTTTCTGACTTCTATTGCAGAATGTGAAAGCTTATTACCCACATAAAACAAGTAGGTGTTACGAAGCCCTTGTATGCCTAATTATTGTTGTTGTAGTTGTCATACACGCGTAACAACCTGTGACATACACACGCATACCCGTGATCTCTTTCCTACAAATACCCTTGACTAATTCCTCAGAAGTATATGTAAAAACAGAAACAAATGCTTCATGCCCGCTCACTTGGAAACAAAATGCTTCGATGGCCAATGCGCAGCTAATTGCATGCACACTTACAAAATATTTCTAACAACCAATCAGGACATTTCACTTACGAGGATCAATCAAAAAGTTAGCACGTACCAGAAAGAGACCCGACCGTGATTTGTGTACTATAAAGGAACGGAGGGAGGGAGTAATTTCTTATTTGGTAGTGAAATAAAGCAAATAAGTCAAGAAAAAATAGGTGATGTGAGAAAAACTAGGTAGAGAATAGATTTGTGTGGAAAATTAATCTGCAACAATTATTATGGTCATCCCAAACAAATTGAGGGAAGATTTTTCCCTTTAATAATTTTTGTGCGACCACCTTCCTAACCAAGCTTCGATTGTCCTGTTGGTATGTAGATGAAGAACATTGTCTATAGAGCGATGCTGACATCATAGGTGAGAAATTTGGCACTTAGGTGATGCGAAGACTTGAGGAAGAAGGTAGTGTTATTGAGCTTACAAGTTACTTTTTTTGGTGTGTAACATAGTTCTTTTATAGTAAAATCGGATCTCTCTATTGGGTATGGCTTTCTACATGGCATTCGGTGTAACCTGCCAAATCTCTCCCATGCATAAATGATTTTTTTTAAAGTATAGCACCCAAATGATTCACCCATGACATGTTCTTGAAATTGATTTGCACTGCTGATTATTCAGAACACGAGTGTTAGATTTTGTAGTCTGAAAATATGATAATGATGCCGAGAGAAGAGAGCATGCGTACGATCCATGAACATGATGTGCGAGATGGTATGACTTCTTCAGAGAAACATCTTGATCCTTCCTTTTACTTCATAATATTGCCAACCATTGAGATTGCGGTGCGGAAGGTCGCGGGTGCTAAAGATTGTGGCACGGTTTAGAGGGTTGGCCGGCGGCGGAGGTGGCGACTCGGGTTGGGGGCGACGAGCAAAATATTTCAAAAGCCCGTGGCAACGCACGGGCTTTCTACTAGTAACCGTAACGCTGATCTTCAACACAAAAAAAAACACCGTAACACCCTATGGATTTAACACGAAGTTGTATGGGACAGAGCCACAGAGTGTAGCGTACGTGGGCTTCGGCAGAGTACCGCTGGTATGATTCTCCTGCGTCGCTTATTTTTTTCTTTCCCACTAACAGGTGGGACCCGCATAGGTAGAGAGAGGGTGCTGTCATGTTTGACCAGTCAACAGAGTAAAATACGGAGCTATACAATAAGCCAGTGACCATATAATCATCTCAAGTCGTATATAGTGACCGTATTGACCGTATTTTTAAGTACAGTGACCAAAGTGAGTTTTCGACACAAGTTCAATGACCACGGATGCATTTTACTCTTCTTTTATTTACCAGTTTAATTTTGTTTTATAAAATACAGAAGTTGTACCTAATTTAGTATTAGTAATTATGCCACTGCCACAAATATTTTGGCACATTAAATAAAGTAGTTGGTATTTGTTTATTATTCGAAGAGCATTTAAATAATAGTTTTGCTGCTGCTTCACTTACTATAGTGCATTTAAATACTTTACAGAAGTGTGGTTTCTTCACCAATATTTAGTATGGATTATTTGCCACAATTCAGACATTTTAGTTTTAATGTTTCAAAACTTGTGTTGTTTGCCTTTATTTTGAATTTGAATTTCGAATCGGTTTTGAACTATCGCGAGATTAACAACGGTAACCGAGATGATGTGGCATCATTAGTAGAGGGTTATTGTAGCTTAATTATTCGGGCGTCATAATTCTCCTCCACTACAAGAAATCTCGTCCCGAGATTTAAGAGGGGGAGTAAGGGGGAAAGGTCTGATTACGAAATTCTAACGAATCTTCTCGGTCTTGGTTGCTCTTCTCGAAGAGGTCAATCCATTACATTGATGTCTTCATTTTTCTGCTTCAGGTCCTCATGATGAAGTTGGCTTCCTTTCTTCGGGAACTCCATCGTACTTACGAAAGAATGTTGGGGGGTATTCCGGGAGAACGGACCTCTGCAAGGTTGACTATCTGGTCGATGACATCGGGGAAGGTGGCGAAAAGTATCTCTCGAATTGAAACTTACAAATATATCGAGAGTAAAGTAAGGAGGTATCATGGGAAGTTTCGAGCGGGCAGGCAATCGTTCGATGCCTGAAACAGGGCGTGAAAGGGGTTCAAAGCAACGGGAATAAGTATTGTGTCTGATACTAGAGTAGATAATCTCTAGGAAGGTGGCTCGTGATTTACATACGAAGCCAAGCGTGAGGAATAACTTCGGAGGCAGCGGTGTATAGGAGAGCCAGGTTTTGATCCTGTGGAACTATGGGTTATGGGCCCACCATGGGGGTTAAAAGTAGAAAGGGTGCTAATATTTTGCACGGTCATGATAGCACGGCGTGTCAGAGGATAGCCTGTCAGTTATGTCGGCAACAACATCGGTGCCAAAGGCGAGGGACGAAGAGAACCATTTTCCTGCTCGTTGAACGAGGCAGACCAATAGGCAAAGTTCCCGTCCATCGGTGGTTACAGGAATGTCATCAACAATAGTAACAGGGTTTTACTGACAGAGTTGTACAACTGGGGTGTTACATAAGCAGAGAATTATTACTGCTTAGATTATGTGTAGATCACAAGAAAGGGTAAACAAACCAACGGAAAGGAAAATGTGATTATCAGTTTAAACAAACCAATGGAAAGGAAAATTTGGTGAAACACATATTTCAGGGGTATATCCTCCACAAGGACAAGCAGAGCATGATATCCATGACATGATAGAAAGTAGAAAACCATTTAGGTAAGGGGAGAGAAATTTCATGACATTACCCATACAACGGTGTTTGGATAATTGATAAAGAAAATTTAGCATTGTGCTTCAAATGTTCTTATGGAAAATCGGAGTACCACAGTCATGCTTCGAGATAGCATTGACATGGTCTTCAAGTAAAGGTCAGACTTTGGATACACAAAGGATCCAACAGGAACAACTTATAGAATATGTCTTACAATTTCCTCATGGAAGAATGGCTAACCTTGTGAAAGAGGATACTATAACAATAGGTCCTCCGGCCAGGTGTGCTAGGCATAACATCACCTTACTGGGTCATATAAAGACCAATGTTATAACTTATGAAAATATGTTCCAACCATCATCTCTGACCGAAATTCAGATCTAATTGGTGTCTGGATACCTCAGACTCAGGATGCCTGAGAAGAAAAAGGTGCAACACAATGTGACGGGATGACATTGTAAGATTCTTGGGAAATGAACTATGGAAGTGAGTTCCGAAACAAGAGTTCATCATTAAACCAAGGAGAGGATGCAGAGGTGGCTGATGGACTCAGCGACAATTCATCGAGATTTCCAAAAAGGCGGATTCCCACAATTATGAGAACAAGGAGAAAACATTTGTCAGATCAAATGATATAATGATGTATGCTCGAGGAAAACATACACAATTAAACATTGGTTGAAAGGTGCACCCGAAATATGGGCTTAGGTAGCATGATCAATGTTAGAATGGTGATTCGATAACCAATAGGCTAACAATGAAACTATCGACCATTAACTTCAAGCAATAGGGTTGCTAGAAGGGCAGAATCCAAACAGCACCATTCACTTGTTGGTATCCCGATTAGAATCAACACGGGGACCAAGAAAGAATGGTGATGGTGAGAAGTATCACTATACCAAGAATTCTTAAGAGGTGGAGCAATCCCCACAACATCCTTGACATAAAAGACAGTAATGCTTCAAGGTAGAACATAATACAAGCTAGAAAGCAAGTTGCATCCATAACATGAACAAGTTTGTGATGAAAGGAAGGTAAGGATGTTGTCGATGGTAACTCAAATTACCAAGGGATGAGGATGGCACTTATCATCATGAATTTGATTGATATCTTGGAAGGAGTCAAAATGTTGATGATGATTACGATAAATTTTGTCGAGAGGCTCCACAAAGAAGTAATCGAACAGCGACTGCATCAAGCAAAAGGACTGATGCACCGAAAGATCATTGGAACCACGGATTCGACACCATCTCGAAATCAAGCTTGCTATTCGAGGTGAAACGATAATACAAGGAAGATCGGCATAAGCTTAGCTCATCATCGAAAGTTGTGCCCCGAGAATAAGGACCAGTAGCACAGTTAACACCAGCGCGATGATGATATAGCCAAGCAGGCTAGGAATGACGTGATCGGGTACAAGTCATAAGTAAGCAAGATTGCTAAGAGTTGTTTAATCGCGGTGCGAACTTGATTTAGTTATGGGTGTCCCCGAGTGACTTAACAACTCAAACGCAGGAAAAACTAAAATCAGTGAGAATGTAATACTTGGAGAAGACTCGTAATAGGAAACATGGTTCGGTGATATTATCAAGATACCAGAGGGTAATACTCGAAAGTAGGACAGAATAAAGGTTGGACAGGTGTATTGATCTGTAGAGGACAAGTACTTTAACCTGTCCGAGAAAAGGAATCAAAGAATATCAATATGGCCGGAACCATGATTGCAAAAGACCAGATCTCAGATATAAGATGAACTTATACCAAGGGAATAATTAATTTAAGAGAAGCTCCCATGATAAGATCTACATCGTGTCCATGGGCATGAATGCAAAGTTCAAGATCGACTCCAACTTCTCCAATGCATGACCATTCATTCACTGCTCTATATAAAAAAAATGATTTGAGTGTGAAAACCTACCTGGTGAATTACCAGAGGAGTATGACCCGTGAGAACTTTCAGGTTCACACAGATTAACGAAGGCATAGGTTCAACCCATCGGAGCATATTAGAAACATATACCCCAAGCTTCAAGAGTAAATATCACCAGCTCTAAAGCAGAGCATGGTTGGCCAAATCAGAAAGTAGGATTTACCAATGGCATTATGTATCAGAGAAAGAACTTCTCGAGGTTTTGTATACGAAGGACACTGTCGGATGATAATTCAACAAAGGATCTGTCGGTCCATAACGGAGCCGATGTGAGCATCGGCACACAACCAGAGGAAGAAACAATGCAAAGGCATTGGATTATAGAAGCAACTAACTAATTCAAAGCTCGAATGCCAAGGAATTATGATTTCCAAATCAAGGCATTTGAAGCAAACACTCTGATTAAGGATGGATAAGTTGGATAGACTTAGGGGGTACAATCGATGGCAAATTGATTGGTCGAGAACCTGCTCATGTCCGGAGTGACGTCTTAGCCGAAGGGAAGAATTCTAATTGCGTGATGATTGCGAGCATTCACAAACATATCAAATCAAATGCTCAAAATGACGATGACAAAGGATGCTAATGAATATTGGTAGACATATGGAAGTAATTATAATGCAAGCATGTAAGGAAAATAAGGGCAATAGGCTACTGAGGATTTTCGGAAGATTGAATAGTATTCCAAAGAATTTTGTGAAACACATGAACAACTGGGGACGAACGAATACTCGGCAAGCGCGAGTAATTGTCCGTAGGGGTATTCACGTGGCAAAGAACTGCAAGGCAGTAGGCTCAAAGGATTCTCGGGACAATGGAGAGTATTTCGGGACATCTTGTAATAACAAGAGCAACTGAGAATGGATGTAAGAATGGCAAGTGTAAGTAGTTATCCATAAGGATATATCAGTGGTAGGGAATTACAAAGGCGGTGGCACATCGGTCTCGAGAAATCATTTAAGAGTATCTTCAGAATCTTCTGGTGAATCAAGCCATCGTCTGGACTGAAGGTGCTCTCTGGGAGGAAGTAGTTAAGAGAACCTAGAGTAAGAGTTAGTTAAATCATTTAAGCCTAATAGTAGAGAGATCAGAGTCCCAGAGTAAATGTTGAGGAATAAAAGATCCTAATACCACCCAATGGCAATGTGGGCCCTTAAGCCGCACATCCATGTTAGTAAAAGTTTTGCAATGACTAGACTGAACTTCGGCCAAGGAGTTTGGAAGGGGGATTCCTACAGGCAGTCGGCTCTGATACCAACTTGTGATGCCCCCGATTCAATCGTACACTAATCATACACGCAAATGTGTACGATCAAGATCAGGGACTCACGGGAAGATATCACAACACAACTCTAGACACAAATTAAAATAATACAAGCTTTATATTACAAGCCAGGGGCCTCGAGGGCTCGAATACAAAAGCTCAAAAACACAAGAGTCAGCGGAAGCAATAATATCTGAGTACAGACATAAGTTAAACAAGTTTGCCTTAAGAAGGCTAGCACAAAAGTAGCAACGATCAAAAAGGCAAGGCCTCCTGCCTAGGACCTCCTAACTACTCGAAGCCGAACTCCACGTAGAAACATCCTCAGGATCCTCTGGCTCCTGGACTCCATCATATGATCGCAATAACCGGGAAAAGGGGAAAAAGAAGTAGCAAAGCAACCGTGAGTACTCATCCAATGTACTCGCAAGAAAGGATCTACACTACATATGCATTGGTATCAATGAAATGGATAGTATCTGTGGACTGAACTGCAGAATGCCAGAATAAGAGGGGGAAAGCTAGTCCTAGCAAAGACTACGCTTCTGGCAGCCTCCATCTTGAAGCATATAGAAGAGACTAGCAAGTATAGTATCAAGTGTCATCGTATAGCATAATCCTACCTGACGATCCTCTCCTCGTCACCCCGTGAGAGTGATCACCGGGTTGTATCTGGCACTTGGAAGGGTGTGTTTTATTAAGTATCCGATTCTAGTTGTCATGAGGTCGGAATACAACTCCGGGTCGTCCTGTTACTGTGGACACGGCTATTCGAATAGATCAATCTTCCCTGCAGGGGTGCACCACATTACCCGACACGCTCGATCACTCTGGCCGGACACACTTTCCTCGGTCATGCCCGGCCTCGGAAGATCAACACGTCGCAGCCCTACCTAGGCCCAACAAAGAGGTCACCACTCCGGTCTAAATGCTAAGCGTGCAGGGGTCTTGGGCCCATCGCCCTTTGCACTCCTGCATGTTGCATGGGTGGCCAGAAGCAGACCTAGCCCCCCTAATACAAGAGCAAGCGTTCCAGTCCAATCCGGCGCGCGCCGCTCCGTCGTTGACGTCTGAAGAGCTTTGGCTGATACTACGACGCCGGTTGCCCATATCTTGTCCCACGTGGCGGTTAGTGCGTATAAGGCCAACGACCAACTCAGATCAAATATCCAATCTCGTTAAGTGTGTTATTTGAAGTAACCGCGGACGCCGACCAGGGACCAGGCCCACGTGTCTCCTAGGTGGTCACAACCTGCCCTATCGCTCCACCACAAAGATCCACTCGGAGGGCCGTCGGGAAACATGTCCTTTCAGCCCCCAGTCCGTGAATCACTCGCGGGTACTCTACGAGCTGACCCGACTTTAGTCACATCATGTATCATGTATAAAATGTAAATATGAAAGGATCGAGAAGAGGTGTCTAGAGGGGGGGGGTGATTAGAGCCTCGACAAGCAAAAGTAGCAGTTTTTAAGTTCTTCAAGTTGAGGTGGAGTTTTAGCACAAGTTTAAGCATTCACAATACATTTCATGCAAGCATGACAAGAGTATGAGTAGTAGAAAGAGTAAAGCATGCTATTTGCAAGAAAGTAAAGGGATGGGATTGGAGTGTGCAAACACAATGAAGACACGTAGATTTTTGGCGTGGTTCCGATAGGTGGTGCTATCGTACATCCACGTTGGTGGAGACTTCAACCCACGAAGGGTAACGGCTGCACAAGTCCACGGAGGGCTCCACCCATGAAGGGTCCACGAAGAAGCAACCTTGTCTATCCCACCATGGCCATCGCCCACGAAGGACTTGCCTCACTCGGGTAGATCTTCACGAAGTAGGCGATCTCCTTGCCCTTACAAACTCCTTGGTTCAACTCCACAATCTTGTCGGAGGCTCCCAAGTGACACCTAACCAATCTAGGAGACACCACTCTCCAAAAGGTAATAAATGGTGTGATGATGATGAACTCCTTGCTCTTGTGCTTCAAATGATAGTCTCCCCAACACTCAACTCTCTCTCACAGATTTGGCTATGGTGGAAAGATGGTTTGAGTGGAAAGCAACTTGGGGAAAGCTAGAGATCAAGATTCTTGTGGTTAGATTGGAATGTCTTGATCTCAACACATGAGTAGGTGGTTCTCTCTCAGAAAATGAGTAGTGGAAGTGTAGGCATGATCTGATGGCTCTCTCTTGAATAGAGAAGGGAGTGGAGGGGTATATATAGCCTCCACACGAAATCCAACCATTACACATATTTGACCCAACTCGGTCAGACCGAATAGAAGAACTCAGTGAGACCGATTTAGTTCAAAATGTGAACGTTAGGATTCTCGGTGGGACCGACATGATCAACTCGGTGGGACCGATGTGCAAGGGTTAGGGCAAAACCACATCTCGGTGTGACCGATTGCATGAACTCGGTGGGACCGATTTCAGCAATGAGTTAAACAGAGAGTTGGTCTGGCAAACTCGGTGGGACCGATTGCATATTTCGGTGAGACCAAAATAATTACAACAGGCAACAGAGAGTTTGCATTGCAAACTCGGTGGAACCGATTGCTCATTTTGGTCAGACCGAAACGTTACGAAGGGAAACAAAGAGTTTGCATTGCCATCTCGGTGAGACCGAGATCCTGATCTGTGTGACCGAATTGATTAGGGTTTCTGGCAGTGGCTATGTCAAAGAAACTCAGTGGCGCCGGATAGATCAAATCGGTGGGGCCGAGTTTGACTTTAGGTTTTGGACATATTTGGAAATGAGAAAGTGGTTGAGGGCTTTGGAGCATATCACTAAGCATTTTGAGCAAGTAGACCATTAAGCAACACCTCATCCCCTTTTAATAGTATTGGCTTTTCCTATGGACTCAATGTGATCTTGGATCACTAAAATAGAAATGAAGAGTCTTGAGATTTTGCCAATCTTTGTCCTTAGTATCTTGAAGGGGTTCCACATCCTCTTGTTCATGCCATGCCAATGTTGAACTTTCTGAAATATACTAGATGAAGATATTAGTCCAACAAGAGATATGTTGACATTAATTACCAAAATCACCCAGGGAGCACTTGTGCTTTCAATCTCCCCCTTTTTTGTAATTGACGACAACATACATCAAAGCTTTAGATAAGGATATGAAGAGTAACAAGTAAAGCTTTGGAAGGACATTTAACATGCATAGTCTCCCCCTACATGTATGCAATCATATAAAGATAGTATGTAAGATCATGTGAATGCATAAGCATGTCAGAGCAAGCAATGAGTTACATGTATCTTGGCTATATGCATCAGAGCAAATGATGTATATAGGAAGTGTACCTTTATGTTCATGAGTCCTTCTTGCAAACAATATGTACATCAGCAAGAGATCATCATGCACATGAGTGTGATGCATATACTTACCTTGTGGTCTTGGGCTGGCTTCGGAAGAGATGAGCTTGAGAAAACAAGGTTAGATAACACAAGAACACTCTAAATGAAGCAAGTTCAAGAGACCACAAGATTACCAAGACTGGGATGACATGTAAAGAGTAAGTATTTAGTACTCTATTTGGATATGGACATGTCCCCAAAGATTAAAGATATGCAATGAATTCCAAAGATTTTCTTCCCTTAGATAGGAACTCTTTCTCCCCCTAAATTTGATATTGGATAATGGGAGAAGGTAGGGTAAGAGAAAATCAGAGCAAGAAAAAAATCAGAGCAAGAAAAGATACGAACTCACATTTATTAACATGCCTTTCCCCTCTTAAAGACATGTGACTTCTCTCCTCTATTGTTAATAAGCATCTGGAGAAGCAAGCTAAGATGTGCTTTCCCATGTGATAAACTTTGATGTGCTCTCTCTCCCCCTTTGACATCAATTTCCAAGAAGGGACCTTCTGGAGCATGAGTCAAATAGGTCTGGTCCTTGAAACACATTACAAAGCAACATGTAGTATAAGATGCGAGTAGAGGATAAGAATCATTGAGTGGAGCTGGAGAAGAAATGACATTTGCAATGGCAAAACGTTTTCTCAGTAGTGAAATCGGTAACGCCGATCTATTTTCATCGGTGACACCGAGTTGGCGGTATCATAGATGATGCATATCGGTCAGACCGGGTTAGTCCTCGTCGGTTGTACCGATGAACTGTCTACAAGGTATTGTAGTTCGGTCTAGTCGATGGGCATGAATAGGTAAGGCCGAGTTCAATACAGAGGAAAAGTCTTGCCAACTCAACTCACTTGGCAATCGAAATCTCACAAGGATTTGCAAGGAATTAACTGAAGAATTTGCAATGAATTAGATGCAGAAAAATACAGAGAAACATATAAAGGAAAAGGATCTATATGAAGTTTTTTTTTATAAGGGGAACAAACAAGTAAAAACATATGCAAAACAAAGAAACACTAGAGAACTTCATCTAGAAGTGGTCGGCAAAAAAGTCACCAATGTTAGAGTATATTGACTGAGGAGTCAAGTGATGACACTTGATCGTAGGTCATACTCATCGTTTAAGCTCAAAATGGGGTTACCATTTTTCGTTTAAGCTTTTTGGTGTCTTCACATCTTGGTGAGTTGCTTTGACCCATGTCTTGGAGTAAAGCTTCTCTAAGATGGAATAACATACCTCGAGTGGTGATGTTGATCTTGATCATGTAGTCGAACTTGTGTTGGATGCTCGAGGTTGATGTAGTTCATCAAGAGTTGAGAGCACCACTTATAGTTTGAGTTCATCTTCCTTCATGGGTTAGTCTTGCAAGGAAGAGCACTTGTGTATCCAAGATGACAATCATGCAACTTGATACCAAATGAAATCTGATATATAGAAACTGTCAAACGATATGTTGAGTGAATCCACGCTTCCTTGTATTCAACAACCATATAGTAGAAACTTGGTGATGTGAAGATCGCTCAAGATGTGAGTGACTTGCAATCTCGTAGATTTGGGCTCATCCAAGTACCTACAAGGGTTAGATAACTTGCAAGGGTACAAATATAGATCCAAGACATATGATCATCATCATAAGAGTAATATCAAGGATTAGTCAAAAGACAAGCTCATGCCTTGCATGTATCCGAATGGAGTTTCTACTCCAAGTTTGAGGCATCAATAATATTTAATTCACCTCTCAAACAACAAAATACTTTCTCATCAAGCGGTTTGGTGAATATATTCACCAATTGCTTATCGGTACGAACATGCTTAAGATTGATGTCTCCTTTAGCAACATGATCTCGAATGAAATGATGACGAACTTCAATATGCTTAGTTCGAGAATGTTGCACGGGATTGTGAGCAATCTTAATAGCACTTTCATTATACATAGCGATGGAACATGTTTCACATGTATCCCATAATCCTTAAGAGTTTGGGTCATCCAAAGTAATTGAGCACAACATGATCCGGCGGCAATGTATTCCGCTTCGGCGGTGGATAAGGATACCGAGTTTTGTTTCTTGGAGGACCAAGACACAAGAGATCTACCAAGAAATTGACAAGTTCCCGAAGTGGACTTTCTATCAACCTTGTCACCGGCATAGTCCGAATCGGAGTAGCCAACAAGATCAAAAGAGGACCTCTTAGGATAACAAATGCCAAAGTTTGGTGTATGGATTAAGTATCTCACTATCCTTTTCACAGCCTTAAGATGACACTCTTTAGGGGCCGCTTGATATCGTGCACACATGCACACACTTAGCATAATATCGGGACGGGAGGCACATAGATATAACAATGAACCAATCATAGAGCGGTAAACCTTTTGGTCAACCGGTTTGCCATCCTTAGTCAAGTCAAGATGTCCACTAGTAGGCATGGGTGTTTTCATACCTTTGCTCTCTTGCATATTGAACTTCTTGAATAAGTCCTTGGTATACTTTGTTTGGGAAACAAAGGTACCCTCCTTAGTTTGCTTGATTTGCAAACCAAGAAAGAATTTGAGTTCACTCATCATAGACATCTCAAACTTCTTCGACATTAGCCTTCCAAACTTTTCACTAAAATGAGGGTTAGTCAAACCAAATATGATATCATCCACATAAATTTGGCACACAAATAATTCACCATTAACCCTTTTAGTAAAAAGTGTAGAATCAATTTTTCCAATCTCGAATTCTTTTTCAATAAGAAACTTAGTCAAGCATTTATACCATGCTCTAGGAGCTTGTTTGAGACCATAAAGTGCTTTGTGAAGTTTGTAAACATGATTAGGTTTCTTGGGATTAACAAAGCCGGGAGGTTGTTTAACATAGACTTCCTCCTCAATTTCTCCATTTAGAAAGGCACTTTTAATGTCCACTTGGTATAGAGTGATATCATGGTGATTGGCATAAGCAAGTAAGATGCGTATGGACTCAAGTCTAGCAACGGGGGCATATGTCTCACCATAGTCCATACCTTCGACTTGAGTGTAACCTTGGGCGACGAGACGGGCCTTGTTGCGTACAACTTGTCCATCTTCATCTTGTTTATTCCGAAACACCCATTTGGTTCCAATGACATTGTGCTTTTCATCGGGCTTTTCAACAAGCGTCCATACTTGATTCCTCTCGAAATTATGTAGCTCTTCATGCATAGCGTTCACCCAATCAGGATCATCAAGAGCTTCTTCAACCTTCATAGGTTCAATGTTAGAAATGAATGAGTAATGTTCACAAAAATTAGCTAAGCGAGACTTAGAGCGAGTAATTCTCTCGGTTTGAATATCATTGTCGTGGTATTCTCACGGGGGGGTTGCGAGACGACAGATGCCACAGGGTGGCTTGAGGTGAGGGCAAGACTGCCGCCGGAATATCCAGGGATGGGTATGCGAGTAGTACGCGCTAGTTTACCCAGGTTCGGGGCTCTCCGGAGAGATAATACCCCTACTCCTGCATGTCTGAGTATATATGTGGTATATCTGGTATGGAGTGCTCCTGGAGCTGTATCATATATCTAGCAGTAGCAGGGGGCTAGCTAGCTAGTGAGGCGTGGTGGCATGAGAGCCTCATGCTCCCGTGAGAGTGTGGAGTGGATGGATGGCTAGCTAGCTCCCTATTATAGTGTGAGGGTAGCTTACATCCAAAGCTAGATGAGTATGGTGGGTGGTGGCCCACCCACCAACTACACTATTCGGGGGACATTGATGTGACGTGTTACACCTGCTACAGTGCTCAACTATTCTCCAGCAGTGCCGGGTACAGCCGTCTCGTCGGGGTCTTGTCGGTGTCGGGTCGGAGCAGCGCTTGACTTCGCGCAGCAGGCCGGCTGGAGCAGCCGGCCGGAGGAGCAGTCGGCCCGGGCGGGCGGGCACCCCGTCCGACTGTCGTCTGGAGTGGCCGGGTCGCCAGCCGGCCGGAGCAGCCGGACTGAGGGGCTTTGCTAGCCCCGATGTCTTGAAATATTGTCTCGCCGTCTTCGGGGTACCCGTGGTCAATTACTCCGACAGTAGCCTCCGAGCCTCTGGGCAACTTGGCAAAGTTGGGCGGAGGTTCTTTAGCGGGTGTTGATGTAAAAGATGCTTGATGACGGCCGGCTGCGGACTGCAGCCAGCGCGGCTTGCTTCCGGCGAGGGCGCGCGAGCGCACCCGCTGGGTGTAGCCTCCGAGCCTCCGGGCAACTTTGAAAAAGTTGGGCGGAGGCTTTTCGCGGTTGTTGGTGCCGACGATGGCATCGAGGGGCCGGTTGCAGCCGGCGGCAGGCGTGCAACAGGCGCGGCATGTTCCGAGTGGGGGCTCGCAAGCGCACCCGCTGGGTGTAGCCTCCGAGCCTCCGGGCAACTTTGGAAAAGTTGGGCGGAGGGTCTTGTTGTTGATGATGAAGCCGACTGCGGCGTCGAGGGTGCCGGGCGCGGACATGGAGTCCGCCGGCTGGTGCTGCCGTGCGCGGACGCGGAGTCCACCGACTGATGTTGTCGATGACAACCGGCTGCGGGCTGCAGCCGGCGCGGCTTGCTTCCAGTGGGGGCGCGCCAGCGCACCCACTGGGTGTAGCCTCCGAGCCTCCGATTGAGGAGGGGGGTTCCCCACATAAATGATCATGCAAAAGACAAAGTTAGTCCGCACAGATATATCAAATGTTTGCTTTTAGCATTGCAAGTTTTATGCGGAGGGTGCCGACTCAGTCTCGTCCGAGCCCCCTTCAATCTTTTTCATGTCCCCTCCGCTCTTTGGCTTGTGCTCTCGCTTAGCCGGACAGCCGCTCTGCGGTCTATGGCTGAGAGTGGGCCGCGGGGTGGAGTGTACAGTACTCAGACTCTGGGAGCGGATTTAACCGAGCAGATACTCATAAAGCAAACGGCCGGGTCGCCCGAACCGTTTTTTTCTCCCGAGACATTTTTCACGTGGGTGCCCTCCAGCGTTCGCTCTTGCTAGCCGGACAGCCGCTCTGCGGTCTATGACTAAGAGTGAGCCTTTGGTACCGCACACGCTACTAGGCCGTCTGCAGGAACAAACGTCTCAGGCCAAGCGGCTAGCCTCCAGGCCAACTCTGGCTGGCGCCGGGGCGAACAGTGATGCAACTGTAATAAAATGCGGAGATAGCCCCCCGAGCATCGCTCGGGGTTATCCGAGTTTTTGCGGTGCAAAAATATGCGGGTGAGAAGCTCACATTGATTTTCATGTAGGCGAGGCGGAGGTTGCCGAAGACAGCCGGCGCGGCTCAGCGCTTGCTGAGCGCGCCGGCGCACCCGCTGGGTGTAGCGTCCGAGCCTTCGGGTGCTCAAAGGGGGGCCCGGCCAGTCGGGTCCGACCGAACGGGCGTCAAGGCGGACGGGCGGCCGGGCCGGCTCGCCTGCCGGCCAGGCGTCAGAGCAGGAGGCGGTCCAGCCGGCTTGGCATAGCCGGCAGTGCGGGTCGCGACCGACCGTCCGAATGGCGAAGCAGGCGGACGGGCTAGCCGGACGTTTTTTCTTTTCTCTGGCCGGCTGCTGGCAGCAGGACGTTTTTTTTAGACGGACGCTTCTTTTTCACCGGCTGTTGGCAGCCGGACGCTTCTCTCTTTTATCCGGCTGTTGGCAGCCGGCCTCTTTTTCTTTCTTTCTTTTCACCCGGACACTTCTCTTTCTTTTCTTGGGCAGCCGGCCCCCCTTTTTTTCTTTTTTCAGCCGGCTGGCAGGCAGTCGGCCTCTTCTTTTCTTTGCGCGAGCAGCCGGCCACAGCGGGCAGACGGCCCTTTTTCTTTTCTTCTTCTTTCTTTTCTTACAGCCGGCTAGGCAGCCAGCATCAAATACTTTTTCCAGCCGGCACCGAATTTCTCTCTCTCTTTTTTTTTGGCAGCCGGCAGGCGGCCGCAGCAGGACCCGGCGGAGGATCGCGGGGCGCAGCCGGACGCGGGAGCAGCCGGTCGGAGGAGCAGTCGGAGGAAGCGAGGCGGGGCCAGTCCGAACGGCGACGGGGAGCCGGCGGACGCGAGGCGAGGCGGCGCTGGATGCGGAGGCCAGTCGGCGGGGCGGAGCCGGCGCGGGGCGGACGACCGGCCAGCGCGGGAGGCCGGGCGCTCCCGCAGCCGGGTTGGCGAGTGCGCGGGGGGCCGGGAGCTGGCGCGCGGAGCAGTCGGAGATGGCAGGCTGCACGGGGAGGTCGGCCGGCGCAGGAGCCAGCGGGCAGGACGGGCGCGAGGGCGCAGGCGGAGCCACGCGCGGGAGGCGACAGCTGCGACCCGGCCGGCGCGGCCAGGCGGAGCCAGCGCGCGGAGGCGGCAGCGGTGACCCGGCCGGCTGGCGGGGCGGACCGGAGGAGCGGCCAACCGGCAGCCGGCCCGGGGAAGTGCGGGCGCGCGCACGCGCGGGGGTGGAGTCGGCGCGGAGCAGAGGCGGACCCGGCAGGCGCGCGGGCCGGCTGGGTCGTGCCGGGCGCGGCTGGAGGCGTGCGGTAGCAGAGGCACGCGGCTGCAGCGGCGCAGGCGCGAGCGGGGACGCAGAGGAAACGCGGCCTTGGCGAGGCGCGCGAGGCGAGGAGCGTGACCGGCAGCAGTGCAGCAGGAGAGCAGAACCAGGCACGGGAGCGACCGGTGGAAGAGCGATGCAGCGGCTTGGGCTGGGCGGGCGCGGAGCAGAGGACCCGGGCGGCGCAGCAACAGCAGGGAGCAGCGCGAGGTCGGAGCCAGCGAGGCACGCGAGGGAGCTGGGCCTGGGCGGAGTAACGGCCGGCGCAGGGGTGCGTGTAGATGGAGCTTGCTGGGGCGGAGGAAGCCGCGCGCCGCGGGTGCGAGGACGGAGCTCCTGCGAGGTCAGGTGGCCCGACGCTGACCGCAGCCGCGCACACGCGGCCAGGCCCTGGTTGCAGCTGGTCAGTGTCGTGGCCATGCAGCCGGCCAGCACTGTGGCGTCAGGTCAGGCAGCAGCACATTCGGTTTAGCAGCAAACCATGCTCGTGTCTGGGGGTAGTCTGGGTGATGGAAATAAAGTATTGAAGAAAGGAGATGGTCAAAGTATGGCCAATGTATGAGGATTGTATGTACTAGCATGTATGGCTATCCTCTGGGAGGAACAAAGCGGACGAAATGGCGCGGAAACGAGCGTGCATGACGGAGAGACGCCGGAGGCGCAGGAGGCCAGGCGCGGCATACACGCGCACTGACGGGGGGCAGACGAGGAGGACGCGCCACTCGACACGGACGCGCCAGGGGCGTGCTGAAGTCGAGCCTCCGAGCGCCGCCGGAGAGACGGCAGCGGCGTCGCGGTGGTGATGACGAGGATGGCGAGGCCGACGACGAGGACGCACCGCTCCGCACGGCGCCGCCCCGGGGGCGAGTCCATGTCGAGCCCTCGAGCGTGGTCGGAGAGGCGGGCGGTGCCGCGGCGACGATGACGAAAAAGGGTCCCGCCCGGACTGCGAAACTAGCAGCAGCTTGCCCCACGGTGGGCGCCAACTGTCGTGGTATTCTCACGCGGGGGGGGGGGTGGGGGGTGCGCGACAGACAGATGCCACAGGGTGGCTTGAGGTGAGGGCAAGACTGCCGCCGGAATATCCAGGGACGGGTATGCGAGTAGTACGTGCTAGTTTACCCAGGTTCGGAGCTCTCCGGAGAGATAATACCCCTACTCCTACATGTCTGAGTATATATGTGGTATATCTGGTACAGAGTGCTCCTGGAGCTGTATCATATATCTAGCAGTAGCAGGGGGCTAGCTAGCTAGTGAGGCGTGGTGGCATGAGAGCCTCATGCTCCCGTGAGAGTGTGGAGTGGATGGATGGCTGGCTAGCTCGCTCTTATAGTGTGAGGGTAGCTTACATCCAAAGCTAGATGGGTATGGAGGGTGGTGGCCCACCCACCAACTACACTATTCGGGGGACATTGATGTGACGTGTTACACCTGCTACAATGCTCCACTATTCTCCAGCAGTGCCGGGTACGACCGTCTCGTCGGGGTCTTGTCGGTTTCGGGTTGGAGCAGCGCTTGACACCACGCAACAGGCCGGCTGGAGCAGCCGGCCGGAGGTGCAGTCGGCCCGGGCGGGCAGGCACCCCGTCCGACTGCCATCTGGAGTGGCCAGGTCGCTAGCCGGCTGGAGCAGCCGGACTGAGGGGCTTTGCTAGCCCCGATGTCTTGAAATATTGTCTCGCCGTCTTCGGGGTACCCGTGGTCAATTACTCCGACAATCATCGAAGATTTGTTCGACGGGATGATCTCTTGAGACTCTTACTCTAACTCGTGAGAGCTTTTGTTTGGGTCGGGGTGGAACATCATCTTCGTTGTCTTGTTCTTCCTCTTGTCTATCTTCATTGTTGTTGGCATTGATGTTCTCTTGTGGAGGTGGAGAAGGAGGTCGATGAGGTTCATCTTGTTGTACTTCCTCGTCTACTTCATCTTGACGTGTTCCACTTGTGGAAAAGTCAACTTGTGGTTCACCTTGGTGTGAAGTTGAGGCTTCCACTTGAACGGACGAGGTACTCTCCTTCACCTCCATTGGGCGAATCTTCCCAATAGACAAGTCTTGAATCACTTCCGAAGGGTCTTTGTCTCCTACATCAATTGGCATTTGCTCTACTTGTGAGCCGTTAGATTCATCAAACTTCACATCTACCATATCTTCAACCTTTCGGGTGAAACTGTTGTAGACACGGTAAGTGTGAGAGTTTGAGCCATAACCGAGTAGGAAACCTTCATGAGATTTAGGGGCAAATTTCGAACGATGATGTTTATCAAGAATGTAGCACTTTGAGCCAAATACTCGAAAGTATCCAACTTGGGGTTTGTTACCGATGAGAAGCTCGTATGCCGTCTTGCCAAGAAGCTTGTGAAGATATAGTCGATTTGTTGCATGACAAGCTGTCTCAACTGCTTCCGCCCAAAAGTGTTTTGGCGTCTTGTATTCATCAAGCATCGTTCTCTCCATCTCAATGAGTGTCCGGTTCTTCATCTCAACAACTCCATTTTGTTGAGGTGTGTACATAGCCGAGAACTCATGTGAAATCCCTTCTTCGTCAAGAAAGGTATCCATATTGGCGTTCTTGAACTCCGTTCCATTGTCGCTGCGAACCTTCTTGATTTTTACTTCAAATTGATTCTGGGCCTTCCTAGCGAAGTTTTTGAAGATCTTTTGGACCTGCGATTTATCATCAAGAAAGAACACCCACGTAAATCTTGAAAAATCATCAACAATGACTAAACCAAACGATTTACCACCTTGACTCTTGTAGGCGTTGGGACCAAAAAGATCCATGTGGAGTAGCTCAAGCGGTCTTCTCGTGGTCATAATGTTCTTTACGGGATGACTTCCTCCAACTGGTTTTCCTGCTTGACAAGCACTGCAAAGTCTATCCTTGTCAAATATAACATCTTTAACACCAAGGATATGATCACCTTTAATAAGCTTATCAAGATTTCGCATACCCACATGACCTAACCTTCTATGCCACAACCAACCTTTGAAAGATTTAGCAATTAAGCAAGTTCTAGGTTGAGCTCTTTTAGTGAAGTCAACAATGTATAGATCACCTCTACGTATACCGGTAAAGACCATACTATGATTATCTTTTCAAAACACTTGCAGTCTACTTCAGTGAATAGAACACTGAGACCGAAATCGGCTAGTCTAGATACGGAAAGTAGATTGTAGCCAAGAGATTCAATGAGCATAACATTTTGGATGGAGCTGTCATGTGAGATGGCCACCTTACCGAGGCCAACCACCTTACCCTTTGAGTTATCACCAAAAGTGACATACTTTCGAGGGCCGTCGTTTTTAGCAAGCTCACAAAACATATCCTTGTCTCCGGTCATGTGATCGGTACATCCACTATCAAGAACCCATTCCTTTCCTCCAGCCGTGTAACCACGAAGATTAGCCATAAGACCAAAGTGTCTCATAGCCTCATCAAGATCAAGGTCACTATCATCATCCTCGTCATAATATCCATGTTCAACATCATCATCATATGAATGATCATTACCTAGAGAAGGTAATTCATTAGATTTATAACCAAGACAATGTTCATCTTTGTGAATTATAATGACTTGAGAGATGATGTTACTAATGATTCCAACATCTCCTTTGGCATGCATGAGGTCACGAAGCTCAAATAGACAATCACCAAACTTAGGATCACTAGAATTCATCTTATTTAAAGAAATGGACTTTTGAAGAATATCATCTAGAGTTTTCAAGGAATAGTTTGGAAAGCATTTCTCGAGATATCTCCATATAGTGTAAGAACATTCAAGTGTAGGCAAGCATACAATCAAGTTTCTAGGCAATCCTCTAATGATAAGATTAACAGTTCTAATATTGCGGATCATGTCAAGAGACTCATCGGGGGTAGGATGCAAAGGATCAATAGGAGGTGCACAAGGGCAAGTAATATACTTGTTCAAATTATATTCATTGAAAATCTCAAGCATCTCATTTTTCCAAGCATGATAGAACTCTCCATCAAGTATAGGTACTCTACGTCTAATACTCCTAATCATAGACTCATCCATCTTCCTCCAATGGTGATTAAACCAAAGCAATGGAGACCAAGGCTCTGATACCAATTGAAAGGATCGAGAAGAGGTGTCTAGAGGGGGGTGATTAGACCCTCAACAAGCAAAAGTAGCAGTTTTTAAGTTCTTCAAGTTGAGGTGGAGTTTTAGCACAAGTTTAAGCATTCACAATACATTTCAAGCAAGCATGCCAAGAGTATGAGTAGCGGAAAGAGTAAAGCATGCTATTTGCAAGAAAGTAAAGGGATGGGATTGGAGTGTGCAAACGCAATGAAGACACGTAGATTTTTGGCCAGGTTTCGATAGGTGGTGCTATCGTACATCCACGTTGGTGGAGACTTCAACCCATGAAGGGTAAAGGCTGCGCGAGTCCACGAAGGGCTCCACCCATGAAGGGTCCACGAAGAAGCAACCTTGTCTATCCCACCATGGCTATCGCCCACGAAGGACTTGCCTCACTCGGGTAGATCTTCACGAAGTAGGCGATCTCCTTGCCCTTACAAACTCCTTGGTTCAACTCCACAATCTTGTCGGAGGCTCCCAAGTGACACCTAACCAATCTAGGAAACACCACTCTCCAAAAGGTAATAAATGGTGTGATGATGATGAACTCCTTGCTCTTGTGCTTCAAATGATAGTCTCCCCAACAGTCAACTCTCTCTCAAAGATTTGGCTATGGTGGAAAGATGGTTTGAGTGGAAAGCAACTTGGGGAAGGCTAGAGATCAAGATTCTTGTGGTTGGATTGGAATGTCTTGATCTCAACACATGAGTAGGTGGTTCTCTCTCAGAAAATGAGTAGTGGAAGTGTAGGCACGATCTGATGGCTCTCTCTTGAATAGAGAAGGGGGTGGAGGGGTATATATAGCCTCCACACAAAATCCAACCGTTACACACATTTGACCCAACTCGGTCAGACCGAATAGAAGAACTCGGCGAAACTGGTTTAGTTCAAAATGTGAACGTTAGGATTCTCGGTGGGACCGACATGATCAACTCGGTGGCACCGATGTGCAAGGGTTAGGGTAAAACCTCATCTCGGTGTGACCGATTGCATGAACTCGGTGGGACCGATTTCAGCAATGAGTTAAACAGAGAGTTGGTCAGGCAAACTCGGTGGGACCGATTGCATATTTTGGTGAGACCGAAATAATTACAATAGGCAACACAGAGTTTGCATTGCGAACTCGGTGGGACCGATCGCTCATTTCGGTAAGACCGAAATGTTAGGAAGGGAAACAGAGAGTTTGCATTGCCATCTCGGTGAGACCGAGATCCCGATCGGTGTGACCGAATTGATTAGGGTTTCTAGCAGTGGCTATGTCAAAGAAACTCGGTGGCGCCGGATAGATCAAATCGGTGGGGCCGAGTTTGACTTTAGGTTTTGGACATATTTGGAAATGAGAAAGTTGTTGAGAGCTTTGGAGCATATCACTAAGCATTTTGAGCAAGTAGACCATTAAGCAACACCTCATCCCCTTTTAATAGTATTGACTTTTCCTATAGACTCAATGTGATCTTGGATCACTAAAATAGAAATGAAGAGTCTTGAGATTTTGCCAATCTTTGTCCTTAGTATCTTGAAGGGGTTCCACATCCTCTTGTTCATGCCATGCCAATGTTGAACTTTCTGAAATATACTAGATGAAGATATTAGTCCAACAAGAGATATGCTGACATTAGTTACCAAAATCACACAGGGAGCACTTGTGCTTTCAAAATAGTATAAACCCGCGATCACCTCCCGACTGATCACGGCCCAATAGTATAGCATGGCAGACGGACAAGGATGTAGGGCCACTGATGAAATACTAGCATCCTACACTAAGAAATTAGGAATGCAGGTAAAATATCAACAACAGTAGCAAGGACAGGCTATGCAGCAGTATGGGATCAAATCGACAAACAGTAGCAATACTCTAATGGAAGTAGTAGAGAGAAGGAATGGGTGATATCGGGATGATCAAAGGGAGTTTGCTTGCTTGAAGCTCGGTTGAGAAGGAAGGGTCGTCATCGATATAGTCGTACTCAAGGGCATCAGCGTCGGCAGTCTCAAGGTCTACCGGAGAGAAGAGAGGGAAGAAACAATGAATACAATGCAAACAGATGCATCACGATGCATGACATGACATTAAGCGGTGCTAGGTGTGCCCTAACGCGGTACTAGGCGATACTGGCGAAGGGGGAAAACATCCGGGAAAGTATTCCCGGTGTTCGGCATTTTCGGACAGATTAACCAGAGGGGGATGGTTGCATGTTCGTTGTGCTAGGGACGTGTGGCGGACGAACGGACTGCGTATTTGGATTCATCTCGATTTTCTGAGCAACTTTCATGTACAAAGTATTTTCATCCGAGTTACGGATTATTTTATATTAATTATCAAAGTTTTAATTCATTTTTAGAATTAACAGAATTAATTTAAATCAAAAATATGTTA
Organism: Thinopyrum elongatum; assembly: GCA_011799875.1. Lineage (NCBI taxonomy): Eukaryota > Viridiplantae > Streptophyta > Magnoliopsida > Poales > Poaceae > Thinopyrum > Thinopyrum elongatum. The sequence continues at coordinate 216,976,794 of CM022303.1, forward strand.
TTGCATCAGCACGACATCAGCATGATGTCAGCAGTCAATAGTCTGTTGACTTGGTTAACAGACGTGTGGGTCCCGATCGTCATTGACTGATAACTAATTAACCTAGTTAATTAGTTTAATTAGACAAGTTAAATTAATTAACCTAAATTAATTAAGTTAACTAGTTAATTAAATTAATTATAGGTTATTTACTTATTTATATTCATTTACTCTGGGTGTGGACCCCACTGTCATAGACCCAGAGGGCCTAACTGGCGCATGGGCGCGCGGGCGCCCGACCCGGGCGAAGCCCAAGCGGGCGCGGCTGGGCACGGGCGCCGGAAGTGGCCGCCGGCGCGGAGTGGCCCGTGGGGCTGGAGGTGGGGCAGCACGGCGGAGCGGTGTCGGCGGGGCCGCGCGAGGCAGTGAGCAGGGGCGGGCGAGGCAGAGAGGCCTCAGCAGGGCGAGGCGCTGGGTGCGGCCAGCGCGCGGGCTGCACGCAGCCAGAGGCGGCCGGGCTCGGGGGGTGTAAGGGGAGGAGCAGGACGGCGAGCACTCGGGCCGGCGGGGGCGCTAGCAGGCGGCAGCGGCAGCGCAGGGTGGAAGAGGTCGACATGGGGAGCAGGGCGGGTCGACGAGCGGCGCAGCAGCAGCGAGGGTCGGGTGGGGGCGCGGGCAGTGCGCGGAGAGCAGGCGCGGTGCGCGGCCGGGGCACGGGCACGGGCGACCGTGGGCCCGGTAAACGACGCCGGGGCAGAGAGGAAAGAAGGGAGGACGGCAGCTCACCCCCGTTGCAGGGGTTCAGGGCGGCGAGGCGTGATGTAGCCGGCGGGGAGGTGGTCGGGGAGGCAAGCGACGGGCGGTGACGGGCGACGGCGTTCGGCGACGGGCGACGGGAGCGCGTGATCTCGATCCAGATCGGGAATGGGGGGAATGAGGGAGAGCTAGGGTTAGGGGGAGTGGGGGAGGCCTAAGTAGGCCAGGGGCGTGGGCTGACCTGGCTGGGCCGTGGCTCAGTTAGCTAGGGGGGTACCTTTCATTTTTTTTTCACGGTTTCTGTTTTTATTTATTTTCTTTTTTATGTTTTCTTTTATTTACTAGTTTAATTTTGTTTTGTAATATACAAAAGTTGTACCTAATTTAGTATTAGTAATTATGCCACTACCACAAATATTTTGGCACATTAAATAAAGTAGTTTGTATTTGTTTATTATTCTAAGAGCATTTAAATAATAGTTTTGCCGCTGTTTCACTTACTATAGTGCATTTAAATACTTTACAGAAGTGTGGTTTCTTCACCAATATTTAGTATGGATTATTTGCCACAATCCGGACATTTTAGTTTTAATGTTTCAAAACTTTTATTGTTTGCCTTTATTTTGAATTCGAATTTGGAATCGGTTTTGAACTATCGCGAGATTAACAACAGTAACCGAGGTGACGTGGCATCATTAGTAGAGGGTTATTGTAGCTTAATTATCCGGGCATCACAAGTTTTTCTGCAAAGAATCTGAAACGAGAGTTGTACAAGAGAACATATTCTCCCACTTTGAATTACTGCTTTTGGATTATTTTATCATGCCATCTTTTAACTTTTTCTTTAAATAATTTTGCATTTTCATAAGCTTGGGTTCTCCATTCATCTAATGAGCTAATATCAAATAACCTCTTTTCACCAGCAAGTTTGAAATCATAGTTGATTACTTTAATTGCCCAATATGCTTTATGTTTTAACTCAAGAGGTAAATGACAAACTTTTCCATAAACCATTTTATAGGGAGACCTACCCATAGGATTTTTATAAGCTGTTCTGTAGGCCCAAAGAGCATCATCCAATTTCTTAGACCAATTCTTTCGGGACCTATTAACAGTTTTTTGTAATATTAGTTTTATTTCTCTATTGCTAAGTTCAACTTGACCACTAGATTGAGGATGATAGGGTGATGCATTTCAATGGTTAACATCATATTTAGCAAGCATTTTACGGAAAGCACCATGAATAAAGTGTGAACCACCATCAGTCATTAAATATCTAGGGACTCCAAACCTTGGGAAAATAACTTCTTTGAGCATTTTAATGGAAGTGCTGTGATCAGCACTACTAGTTGGAATAGCTTCTACCCACTTAGTAACATAATCAACAACAACCAAAATATGTGTATACCCATTGGAGGAAGGAAATGGTCCCATATAATCAAAACCCCAAACATCAAATGGTTCAACAACAAGTGAACAATTCATAGGCATTTATTGATGCTTACCAATATTACCAATTCTTTGACATTCATCACAAGATAAAACAAACTTACGGGCATCCTTGAAGAGAGTAGGCCAATAAAAACCAGATTGCAATACCTTATGAGCAGTTCTATCTCCCGCATGATGCCCTCCATAAGCTTCAGAGTGACATTTCCGTAGGATTTGTTCCTGTTCATGCTCAGGTACACAACGTCTAATAATACCATCTACTCCTTCTTTATAAAGATGTGGGTCATCCCAAAAGTAATGCCTTAAATCGTAGAAGAATTTTTTCTTTTGTTGGTATGTGAAACTAGGTGGTATGTATTTAGCAACAATATAATTAGCATAGTCAGCATACCAAGGAGTATTATGAGAAACATTTATTGCAGCTAGTTGTTCATCAGGAAAGCTATCATCAATAGGTAGTGGGTCATCAAGAGTATTCTCTAATCTAGACAAGTTATCAGCTACGTGGTTCTCAGCTCCTTTCCTATCAGTGATATGTAAATCAAATTCTTGTAGCAAGAGTACCCACCTAATGAGTCTAGGTTTAGCATCTTTCTTTTCCATAAGATATTTTATAGCAGCAAGATCAGTGTGAACAATTACATTGGAATCAACAATGTAAGATCTGAATTTATCACAAGCAAACACAACTGCTAAAAATTCTTTTTCAGTAGTAGCATAATTTCTTTGAGCACTGTCTAGAGTTTTGCTAGCATAATGAATAACATTCAATTTCTTATCAACTCTTTGTCCTAGAACAGCACCAACAGCATAATCACTAGCATCACACATAATTTCAAAAGGCAAGTTCCAATCAGGTGGTTGAACAATAGGTGCAGAAGTTAAGGCTTTCTTAAGTGTTTCAAAGGCTTCTACACAATCATCATCAAAAACAAATGGAACATCCTTTTGTAAAAGATTAGTAAGAGGCCTAGACATTTTAGAGAAGTCTTTAATAAATCTCCTATAGAAACCAGCATGACCAAGGAAGCTAAGAATACCTTTAATATCTCTAGGACATGGCATTTTCTCAATTGCATCAACTTTGGCTTTATCCACTTCAATACCTCGTTCAGAGATTTTATGCCCCAAGACAATACCTTCATTAACCATAAAGTGGCACTTCTCCCAATTCAAGACAAGATTAGTTTGCACACATCTCTGCAAAACTCGATCAAGGTTGCTCAAGCAATCATCAAAAGAAGTTCCATACACAGAAAAATCATCCATGAAAACCTCAACAATCTTTTCACAAAAATTAGAGAATATAGCAGTCATACATCTTTGGAAGGTAGCAGGTGCATTGCATAAACCAAAAGGCATACATCTATAAGCATAAGTTACAAAAGGGCAAGTAAACGTGGTTTTCTCTTGATTAGGTTGTGAAACAGGTATTTGAGAGAAACCAGAATATCCATCGAGAAAGCAAAAGTGTGTGCTTAGATAATCTTTCCAACATTTGATCAATAAAAGGTAAAGGGTAATGATCTTTTCTAGTTGCTTTATTTGGTTTTCTAAAATCAACCATTCTATAGCCAGTAACAATTCTTTGAGGGATAAGTTCATTTTTATCATTAGGAACAACAATAATACCTCCCTTCTTAGGGACACAATGAATGGGACTTACCCATCTACTATCAGCTATGGGATAGATTATACTTGCTTCCAGAAGCTTTAGTATTTCAGCTCTTACCACTTCTTTCATCTTAGGATTCAATCGTCGTCGATGATCAACAACGGGTTTAGCATCAGGTTCCTTGGAAGTGCTTGATGAAACACTCCTTCAGCTCCGACCAAGTGTTGATGGAATTAAGGGGCAAGTTTTTCAACCAAGTACGAGCTGGCCCCTGCAGCATCATGGTCAAGTACTTACCACACACTGCATCGCTAACATCTAGCATGTCCATAGCGATGTCGTAGCTCTCAATCCAAGCCGCCAGCTCCAGGTCAGGTGTGTAATTAGAAACTTATGAGGGCCTTTGAAGTCCTTGGGCATATGCTCATTATGCAGAGCCGGCACCAAGCATGTGATCCCAATGGTTCTGTTGCTCGACCCTACCCCTTGCAAAGCGAAGGGGGTCACAGGAGGCCACTGATGAGCCATCACGTTGGCAGCTTCCGCTTCTCGACGTGCACGAGCCGCGTCAACAATTTCCTGAGCGTCTTGGGCTTCATGATGGGGCGGGTCACGTTGCTGCTCACGTATTCGCCAAGCATTGCTAGAGACTGTCGGTGACTCAGCGTGGTGACTCCTGCTGCAGCTTGGATGTGGGGTGGAGTGGAGCCGTTGCCGGCTATAGGAGTAGTTCGCTTGCTGGGCCACTGCAGTTTTCAACATCTCGATGGCATGTAAAGCTTCCCTCTCAACTGGGGTGTTTCCGGTGATTGGAAGTGCGGCGAGGTTGGTGGCAGCTACCAACAGGTTATCAACAGGATTGGAAAAAGTGACCCACTGGTGTTATGAAATGATCTGGAGTCGTCCGAACCGGCAGCTGGTGCTGGACCGGCTCAGGCTGATGATGTTGAGCCGGTTGGCAAGGCTGAGCCCCCAATGGCCGACCATCTCCATCTTGAGGTACGACCCGGTTCAATTGGGGTATAACCGGTGCCACAAGGGTGCTCGTCCCGGTACCTGGTGCGGGCGTGTTGAACAGACGCGTGGGCTAAAAACCAGGGGCATGCTAATCTCATGTCTTCTCCTGTGAACCACCTCATAAGCATTCTGTCGGAGGCCCATGCACCATGCCTCTGTCCTTAAGCCTTCTACTTCCCTCTACAACTGGGTATGTAACTCCACCACGCGGGTTCTCTCGGCGTTGATATCCTCCTGAGGTTTAGCCATCTGCTTGCGAATTTTTGCTATCTCTGCGTTGCGCTCTTCCTGGTTCTCCGCCGTCAGTGGCGACCCAAGGAGCATTGTCAATGAAGAGACTAGCTCTGAGAGAACTTGAGCTGGTGGTTTAACCGGACCGGACGCGCTGGGGTCAGCCGCCGACGCACCGGTTCCTCCCGTGGCGCCTGCTGCACTAGAGGCGAGAGCCGGCGCAGTGCCTGCCATGTAGATGGTGGACCAGTGGGGCGGCTCATGATCATCCAGAGCCGGCTCATCGTCGGAGCAGCCCCCAAGTCTGTCGTCGTACAACGGGCGGATCGACTCGGTTTCCCCAACCGATGACTCACCGTCGGAGTAGACGAGGGTATTCCTACAAGACGCGGAGTTGTCAGCAAGATCGACCCCCTGGGTGAAACCGACAAAAACATGGTTTCGGGCCGCTTAGACCCGGGCGGGTTGCTTACGCTGAGCTGGCTCGATGATGTCGGTGCAGATGTCCGGCTTGGGTCTTGACTCGCCAATTTTACCGATGAAGACATGGATCTTGCCAAAAGGGACCCGGTACCCATATTCAATTGAGTCGGCCTCGGGGACCCAGCCTGAGTCGTCGATGTAGAGCTTGCCGCGGCGACTCTTTCGTCATGCGGCCGATCGCATATCCCTCGATCCCTGCGAGAGCTCCCTCCAAGAACTTAGCACCATCGAGCGATAGACCCATGGTGGGCGCCAACTATCGTGGTTTTGTCACGGCAGATGTCCTCGTGAAAGCACTTAGTCGTGAGGCCATCGCCGTGAGGTAGTAGCTTGAACGGGGTTGATCAGGATCGAAAGACAAGGGTTTACCCAGGTTTGGCCCATCGCGGTGGAGGTAAAAGCCTACTCCTGCTTGATTGATATTGACGATGATGAGCTCGATTACAAGGGTGCGAATTGGCTAACCTAGTACTCGAGAGATTGAAACTTAGTCCTTTCTGCCCCAGGGGCTCCCTTTATATACAGGTGGAGGCCCCAGGTTTACAACAGAGTCAGGGTCGTAGTACAACCCGTGCCCTAGTCAATTTCTTATTTGCCTTCTTTCCTAAGAACTACGGCATCCTTCGAATGATGAGCCATTGCCTCAGGGGCTGGGCTGTGAACCGGCCCACTCCATGAGTCGCCCTGTAGGCCTTGAAGTCTTGATCGCCACGGCCCATCTTAAGTCCTGCTCTTCAAAGCGCCATTTGGATAACCCGGCCCTAAACGGGCGGGTTATATCATCGGGTTATATCCCCAACACATAGCCATTCCGAGATATATTGCCATGCAACTTCCACCGTTTTGTTATTATGACACACATCAACATTGTCATGTTGCTTTGCATGATCATATAGCTGACATAGTATTTGTGGCTCAACCACTGTTTATCATTTTTATACATGTTACGCTAGATCATTGCACATCCTGGTATACCGCCAGAGGCATTCATATAGAGTCATATTTTGTTCTAGTATCGAGTTGTAATTTTGAGTTGTAAGTAAATAGAACTATGATGATCATCATTATTCATTATTAGAGCATTTTCCCAAGTGAGGAAAAAAAGAGGCAAAAAAGAGCCCATAAAAAAAGAGCCCAACAAAAAAGAAAAAAAAGATAATAAAAATGAGAGAAAAAGAGAGAAGGGGCAATGGCACTATCCTTTCCACACTTGTGCTTCAATGTAGCACCATGTTTCTCATATAGAGAGGCTCCTATGCTTTCATTTTCATATAACTAGTGGAAATTTTTCATTATAGAACTTGGCTTGTATATTCCAATGATGGGCTTCCTCTAATGCCAAGGTCTTCATGAGCAAGCAAGTTGGATGCACACCCACTTATTTTTTATTTTTGAGCTTTCATACACTTATAGCTCTTAGTGCATCCGTTGCATGGCAATCCCTACTCCTTGCATTGGCATCAATTGATGGGCATCTCCATAGCCCGTTGATTAACCTCATCGATGTGAGACTTTCTCCTTTTTTGTCTTCTCCATATCATCTCTACCACCACACTCTATTCCACCCATAGTGCTATGTCCATGGCTTGCGCTCATGTATTGCGTGAGGGTTGAAAAAGCTGAAGCGCGTTAAAAATTATGAACCAGTTGCTTGGCTGACACCGGGGTAGTGCACGATTTATATTTTGTATTAAGAAGATGGAGCATGACAAGGCTATATGATTTTGTAGGGATAAATTTCTTTAGCATTAATATTTTGAAAGGCGTGATTGTTTGTTGTTATGCCTGAGTATTGATGTCTTTATGTCAAATTATAGACTATTGCTATGAATCATTCGGATCTTAATATTCATGCCACAAAATAGATTACATGATAAATATGATAGGTAGCATTCCACATAAAAAATTCTATTTTATCATTTTCCTACTCGAGGACGAGCAGGAATTAAGCTTGGGGATGCTTGATACGTCTCCAACATATCTATAATTTTTTATTGTTCCATGCTATTATAGTATCAATCTTGGATGTTTATTATGCAATTATATATCATTTTCTGGGACTAACCTATTAACCTAGTGCCCAATGCCAATTGCTGTTTTTTGCTTGTTTTTGGCCTTTCAGAAAATCAGTACCAAACGGAGTCCAAACAATACGAAACTTTTTAAAGGTTTTTTCTGGACTAGAAGGGACCCTAGAATCTTTGAGAGAAGACCTGAAATGCCACGAGGCAGCGACAAGCCTCCCAGGCACGCCCCCAGGCTTGTGGGACCCTGATGTCTACTACACAACTTTATTCTTGTAGACTCGTTGATACGTCTCCAACGTATCTATAATTTATGAAGTATCCATCCCATGTTTACAACAATTCTATATGGTTTTGGTATGATTTAAATGGAACTAACCTGGACTGACGATGTTTTCAGCAGAACTACTGTGGTGTTGTTTTTTGTGCAGAAATAAAAGTTCTCGGAATGGGCTGAAACTTTCTGACAATTTTTTTTGAACAAAAGAGACCCCTGAAGCTTCATGGGATGACCAGAAGGTGAAGGAGGTGAGCACAACCCACCAGGGCGCGCCAGAGGCATTTCCTGTGCGCTGGTGGGTTGTGGTCACCTCGAGGCCCATCTTCGCGTGAAACCGATGCCAAAAAATCCTATAAATACAGAAACCCCGAGAAATAACCCTAGATCGGAAGTTCCACCGCTGCAAGCCTCTGTAGCCACGAAAAACCAATCGGGAGCCTTTTTCAGCACCCTGCCGGAGGGGGAAATCATCACCGGAGGCCATCTTCATCATCCCTATGGTCTCCATGGTGAGGAGGGAGTAGTCCACCCTCGGGGCTGAGGGTTTGTACCAGTAGCTATGTGTTTAATCTCTGCCTCTCGTGTTCTCGAGTTGGCACGATCTTGATGTATCGCGAGCTTTGTTAATATAGTTGGATCATATGGTGTTTTCCCCTCTCTATCTTGTTGTGATGAATTGAGTTTTCCCTTTGAGATTTCATTTTTATCGGATTGAATACATTTATGGATTTGAGAGCACTTGATGTATGTCTTGCTATGAATACCCGTGGTGACAATGGGGTATCATATTGATTCACTTGATATGTGTTTTGGCACTCAACTCGCGGATTCCCGAGGTGTCATTGGGGTAATCTATGCATAGGGGTTGATGCACGTTCTCGTCTTTGATTCTTCGGTAGAAATCTTGGGGGACTCTTTGAGGTTCTTTGTGTTGGATTGAGTATTATGAATCTGAAATTGTTTGATGCATATCGTATAATCAACTCACAGATACTCATGGTGACATTGGAGTATCTAGGTGACATTAGAGTTGGTTGATGTGTATCATATGGTGTTATTTTAGTACAAACTCTTAGATAGATCGATCGAAAAGGATAACTTGGTGTTATTTTAGTACGAACTCTTGGATAGATCGATCAGAAAGGATAACTTTGAGGTGGTTTTATACCCTACAAACAATTTCTTCTTATGTTCTCCTCTAGATAGGAACTTTGGAGTGATTCTTCATCGCACGTTGAGTGATCCAATTATATTAGCATTGTTGACAGACTGCACTAGCGAAAGTATGGACCCTAGGCCTCATTTTCAAGCATTGCAATATCATTTGTGCTCACTTTTATCACTTGCTACCTTGCTGTTTTTTATTGTTCCTATTACAAAAATCAATATCTACTATCATTACTACCCTTTTATCTCCATCTCTTCGCCGAACTAGTGCACCTATACAATTTACCATTGTATTTGGTATGTTGGAGACACAAGAGACTTTTTATTATTTGGTTGCAGGGTTGTTTGAGAGACCATCTTCATCCTACGCCTCCCACGGGTTGATAAATCTTAGGTCATCCACTTGACGGAAATTTACTACCGTCCTACAAAACTCTGCGCTTGGAGGCCGAACACGAGTCTACAAGAAAAAATTGTGTAGTAGACATCAAGCTCTTTTCTGGCGCCGTTGCCAGGGAGGTGAGTGCTTGAAGGTATATATTTAGATCTTGCAATTTAATCTTTTAGTTTCTTGTTTTATCACTAGTTTGGTTTATAAAACAAAAATTACAAAAAAATGGAATTGAGGTGGTCTCATATTGTTCATCTTTATAATGTCTTTCGTTAAAATGATGGATCGGAAAATTGTGCTCAATTGATAGAAGAAGAATTCAATAAAATGTTTGGCATGAATGATGAGCATGATTGCAATGTTGTTGGTATGAATTCTTTGAATATCCATGATGCTAATGATATGCAAAGCCATAAGCTTGGGGATGCTATATTTGATGAAGATGATATTTTTAGTCCCCCAAGTTTTGATGAGAAAATTTATTATGATGAAAGCATGCCTCCTATTTATGATGATTATATTTATGAAAGTGGGTTTGGAAGAGTGTAAACTTTATGTAATAATGATCCCACTTTTTTGGAGGGTGTTGAATGTTATTATAATAATGAAAGTGGATTTGGAGAGGTCATGACTTTATTTAGTGATGAATCCACTATTTTGGAAGAGGTTTCAATTGATTATGACAACAAAGTTGCCATCTAAGATGATTATGGTGATGACATGTATGCTATAAAGAGTAATGATATCCATGAAACTTGTCATCATGATTTTAATTTTCAATCTCATGATAGTTATTTTGTTGAATTTGCTCCCACTACTATGAATGAGAAGAAATTTGCTTATGTGGAGAGTAATAAATTTTCTATTCTTGTGGATCATGAAAATAATGCTTATGTGATAGCTATATTGTTGAATTCATTCATGATGCTACTGAAAATTATTATGAGAGAGGAAGATATGCTTTTACATATCTCACTAATATCAAGTTTCCTCCCTATGTGTTGAAAAGCTTGAAGTTTTGCTTGTTTTTCCTTCCTATGCCAGTTGATTCTTGCTCCCATAAATTGTTTGCTCACAAAATCCCTATGCATAGGAAGTGGGTTAGGCTTAAATTTTCTTGCCATGTGATTCATGATGCTCCTGTTATGTTTCAATTCTTATATTTTATGTGATCATCATTGAAATCATCATGCCTAGCTAAAAAGGCATTAAAGAAAAGCGCTTGTTGGGAGACAACCCAACATTTACCCCTACTGTTTTTGTGTGTTACCATGATTAAGCTACTGTAGTAATCATGTTTTATAGCTTTTGTTTCAATAAAGTACCAAGTAAAGCCTTTGGGATAGTGTGGATGATAGTTGACTTGATTCTGTGCAAAAAAATAAACTTTTGCGTCTAGTGCAGAAATTCCTATCTTTTACTGGAATGTGGAAAATTCTTAATTTTTTACAGCTGATAGGTATACGAATTGTTTAAGTTTTCCTAGTTTTCATAATTTTTGAAGTTACAGAAGTATGACCATAATTCAGATCTTTACGTACTGTTCTGGTTTTGACAGATTCTGTTTGCAATGCATAGTTTGCTTGTTTTATGGTTTCTATGGCTTATATTTCTTAATATAAATTGTGGAAATTGTAGGATACAGTAGGCATTGTATGATAACAATTATGAATCTTATCTTGACAGTACCAAAGTGAATGATTTGTCTTTATCATACTAACACATCTCATGAAGTTTTGTTAAGTTTTGTGTGATTGAAGTTTTCAAGTTTTGGGTGAAATATTGATATGAGGAGAATAAGGAGTGACAAGACCCTAAGATTGGGGATGCCCAAGGCACCCCAAGGTAATATTCAAGGAAGATCCAAGCAACTAAGCTTGGGGATGCCCCGAAAGGCATCCCCTCATTCGTCTTCGACATTATTGGTAACCATACTTGGGGCTATATTTTCATTCGTCACATGATATGTGTTTTGCTTGGAGCTTCATTTTCTTTTGTTAGGATTTGCTTTATGTTATTTATACAATGTTTTGCATCTTTTATTTCAATAAAAATGTCAAGTATAGCCTTTGCTATGCTTATTTTGCAAGTCTATATGTGGCTGTTTGAAAACAGAAAGTTGCATGCTAGTGCGTGAATTCTCCAGAAAATTAGGAATTCGATAAAATGTTGAATTTTTTTGCATTATAATATATAAAAAAATTCTACAGTGTGGTAATTTTTCAGAATTTTTGTAGTTATGGAAGTATGAGTATAATTGCACTCTTTACATACTGTCCTGTTTAGACAGATTGCTGTTATGTTTGCATTGTTTGCATATGTTTGCTTGTTTAATGATTCTATTTGTGGATAGGAGTATTAAATATGCAGAGGAATTTAGTATGCAATGTTAAATAATAATTTTACTGATTTTCTATAGTTGATAATGATAAGGTTATTGCATTGATTTATACTAACTTATCTCATAAGTTCTTGTTGAGTTTTGTGTGGATGAAGTTTTTAAGATTTAGGGAAACCGTGATATAAAAGGAATTAAGGAGACACATAAGCTCAAGCTTGGGGATGCCGAAGGCATCCCAAGATAACATTTCAAGAAGTCTCAAGCATCTAAGCTTGGGGATGCCCCGGTAGGCATCCCACCTTTCTTCATCAACAATTATCGGTTAGCCTCGGTTGAGCCTAAGTTTTTGCTTCTTCGGATGATCTGTGCTATTCTTAGAATTTCATTTTATTTTTTTTTGCTTGCTGTTTTAATAAAATATTTAGATCTGAAATTTTTTAAATAAGAGATAGTCCTCACATAGCTACCTATTTACTTAACTACTCATTGGATCTTCACTTATATCTTTTTGGAGTAATTTGTCATTTACTCTCATGCTTCACTTAGATTATTTTGAGAGTTGAAATTTTTGAAGAAATACTTGTGCTCTCATGCTTCTCTTAAATTTATTTGAGAGATTGTTAGTAGCAATGGTAATATATAAATTGAGTCCCAAAGTGATGGATATTCAAGAGGGATATAATAAAAACTTTCATGAAGATCATTGGATATGATAAGTTTGATTCCTTGCAATAGTTTTGCGATATGGAGATAATAATATGTGAGTCATGTTGGTGAGTAATTATGCTTTAGTAAGAATATTGGTGTTAAGGTTTGTGATTCCCTATGCAAGCACAAAAGTCAATAGTTGTGCAATGAAGTTACATCCTACTTGTGGTGCATTATTCGGTGTTAGTTATGTTTAATGCTCTTTTATGATCGTTTTCATTTCTTGGTTGGTCGCTTCTCAATGTATTTGCTAGCCTCCATTTGTACTAAGTGGGAATACTACTTGTGCATCCAAATTCCTTAAACCAAGTTGTGCCATATGAGTCCACCATACCTACCTATATGCGGTATTTCCATGCCGTTCCAAGTAAATTTGTATGTGCCAACTCTAATTTTCAAAATAAATTTCCTTTTTGTGTGCCCGTACCGCTCATGAAGCGGCAGGGGGTGGCCAATATTATTCCATGCTAGATGTGTTATTCTCAAGGTGAGTGTTTATTCACTTGTCATTGCACGAGAGTGTGGCGATAATAGGGATGCCCAGTCCCGAAATGAAAAAGAAATTTACTTTATGTTGTCAAATAATAAATTTCTTGGAAAGTGTTGGTATGAAAGGCACCTGTGGATACGGCTAGCCATGGATTGTGAAAGAATGGTGGAAAAAGGAATAAACTTTATTTTATGTTTGGGAACCGCCTATGATGTATCCAGCATGGAAAGTATTGGGAATTCTCGGCCATTTTCGTTGACGGGAAAAGTATGCCTCTCAAAACAATTTTATCTCTCAATTTAAGCTTTGAGCTCTGGCACCTCTACAAATCTCTGCTTCCCTCTACAAAGGGCCTATCTATTTACTTTATGCAATTTTTATTTTTATTGAGTATCCATCTTCTCTTATAAAGCAGCAACTAGGGAACACTATTGTCATACTTGTGCATTGGGCATAGTTAATATTCGATTGTGTTTCATGAATGGATCAATGATTGAGCATAATGGGCTAGGGATAGCTTTCTTAGTGTTGATATTTTGAAAGACATGGTTGCTTGTTGATATGCTTGAGTATTGACGTCCTCATGTCAAATTATAGACTATTGCTTTGAATCATGCAAGTCCAAATGTCCATGCTATAAAAGAAAAGAGTATATGAGGAATATGATAGGTATCATTCCACATCAAAAATTCCGTTTTCAACTGCTACTTTATCATGATGAGTTTTATGAGAAAGAGTTGTTGTTATGATGCTAGGAAAAGTGATTGAAATTATCATTGATCAAACTTATGCACTATGCTAGCATTCACACTTCATAAATTATTTCTTTTATCATTTACCTACTCGAGGACGAGTAGGAATTAAGCTTGGGGATGCTGATATGTCTCCAATGTATCTATAATTTATGAAGTATTCATGCCATGTTTACAACAATTCTATATGGTTTTCGTATGATTTGAATGGAACTAACCCGGACAGATGCTGTTTTCAGTAGAACTACCGTGGTGTTGTTTTTTGTGCAGAAATAAAAGTTCTCGGAATGGGCTGAAACTTTTTGACGATTTTTTTTGGAACAAAAGAGACACCCGAAGCTTCGTGGGAGCACCAGAAGGTGAAGGAGGTGAGGACAACCCACCAGGGCGCGCCAGAGGCCTTGCCCGTGGGCTGGTGGGTTGTGGTCACCTCGAGGCCCATCTTCGCATGGAACCGACGCCAAGAAATCCTATAAATACAGAAACCCCCCAGAAATAACCCTAGATCGGAAGTTCCGCCACCGCAAGCCTCTGTTGCCACGAAAAACCAATTGGGAGCCCGTTCCGGCACCCTGCCGCAGGGGGAAATCATCACCGGAGGCCATCTTCATCATCCCTATGGTCTCCTTGGTGAGGAAGGAGTAGTCCACCCTCGGGGCTGAGGGTTTGTACTAGTAGCTATGTGTTTAATCTCTCTCTCTCTCTCTCTCTCTCTCTCTCTCTCTCTCTCTCGTGTTCTCGAGTTGGCATGATCTTGATGTATCATGAGCTTTGTTAATATAGTTGGATCATATGGTGTTTCCCCCTCTCTATCTTGTTGTGATGAATTGAGTTTTCCCTTTGAGATTTTATTTTTATCGGATTGAATAATTTTATGGATTTGAGAGCACTTGATGTATGTCTTGCTATGAATACCCGTGGTGACAATGGGGTATCATATTGATTCACTTGATATGTGTTTTGGCACTCAACTCGCGGATTCCCGAGGTGACATTGGTGTAATCTATGCATACGGATTGTTGCACGTTCTCATCTTTGTTTCTCCCGTAGAAATCTTGGGGCACTCTTTGATGTTCTTTGTGTTGGATTGCGTATTATGAATCTAAAATTGTTTGATATATATCGTATAATCAACTCACGGATACTCGTGGTGACATTGGAGTATCTAGGTGACATTAGAGTTGGTTGATGTGTATCATATGGTGTTATTTTAGTACGAACTCTTACATAGATCGATCGGAAAGGATAACTTGGTGTTATTTTAGTATGAACTATTGGATAAATCGATCGGAAAGGATAACTTTGAGGTGGTTTTATACCCTGCAAACAATTTCTTCTCATGTTCTCCGCTAGATAGGAACTTTGGAGTGATTCTTCATCGCACGTTGAGGGATGGTTATATGATCCAATTATATTAGCATTGTTGAGAGATTGCACTAGCAAAAGTATGCACCCTAGTCCTCATTTTCAAGCATTGCAATATCGTTTGTGCTCACTTTTACCACTTGCTACCTTGCTGTTTTTTATTGTTCCTATTACAAAAATCAATATCTACTATCATTACTACACTTTTATCACCATCTCTTCGCCGAACTAGTGCATCTATATAATTTACCATTGTATTTTGTGTGTTGGGGACACAAGAGACTTTTTATTATTTGGTTGCAGGGTTGTTTGAGAGAGACCATCTTTATCCTATGCCTCCCACGGATTTATAAACCTTAGGTCATCCACTTGAGGGAAATTTGCTACTGTCTTACAAAACTCTACGCTTGGAGGCCCAACATGAGTCTACAAGAACAAGTTGTGTAGTAGACATCACTCGTGTTGGGCCTCCAAGCGCAGAGTTTTGTAGGACTCAAGTGGATGACCTAAGTTTTATCAATCCGTGGGAGGCGTAGGATGAAGATGGTCTCTCTCAAATAACTCTGCAATCAAATACAAGAAATCTCTTGTGTCCCCAACACACCAAATACAATGGTAAATTGTATAGGTGCACTAGTTCGACGAAGAGATGGTGATACAAGTGTAGTATGGATAGTAGATATATGTTTTTGTAATATGAAAATATAAAAACAGCAAGGTAGCAAGGGATAAAACGGAGCACGAACGGTATAGCAATGCTTAGAAACAAGGCCTAGGGTTATACTTTCACTAGTGCAATCTCTAAGCAGTGCTAACATAATTGAATCATATAACAATCCCTCAACGTGCGATAAAGGATCACTCCAAAGTTCTTATCTAGAAGAGAACATAAGATGAAATTGTTTGTATGGTACGAAACTACCTCAAAGTTATTCTCTCCGATCAATCTATTGAGCTATTCCTATAAGTGTCACGAACAGCCCTAGAGTTCATACTAAAATAAGACCATATGATACGCATCAACCAACTCTAATGTCACCTAGATACTCTAATGTCACCACAATTATCCGTGAGTCAATTATACGATACGCATCAAACAACTTCAGATTCATAATATTCAATCCAACATAAAGAACTTCAAAGAGTGCCCCAAGATTTCTATCAGAGAAAGTAGGACGAAAACATGAATCAACCCCTATGAATAGATTACACCAATGTCACCTCGGGAATCCGTGAGTTGAGTGCCAAAACATACATCAAGTGAATCAATATAATACCCCATTGTCACCACGGGTATTCATATGCAAGACATACATCAAGTGTTCTCAAATCCATACAAGTATTCAATCCGATAATAGTGAAATCTCATAGGTAAAAACTCAAATCATCGCAACAAGATAGAGAGGAGAAAACACCATATGATCCAACTATATTAATAAAGCTCGCGGTACATCCAGATCATGCCAAATTAAGAACACGAGAGGGAGAGAGAGAGAGATCAAACACATAGCTACTAGTACATACCCCTAGCCTCTAGGGTGAACTACTCCCTCCTCATCATGGTGGCCGTCGGGATGATGAAGATGGCCTCCAGTGATGATTTCCCCCTCCGACAGGGTGCCGAAACAGGGCTCCAGATGGTATTTCGAGGATACAAAGGCGTGCGGCGGCGGAGTCCAAGTTCTAGGGTTATTTCTGGGGGTTTCTCTATTTATAGGATTTTTTGGCGTCGGTCTCTGATAACCCACAAGTATAGGGGATCGTTTGTAGCCTTCTTTGATAAATAAGAGTGTCGAACCCAACGAGGAGCTAAAGGTAGAACAAATATTCCCTCAAGTTCTATCGATCACCGATACAACTCTACGCACACTTGACGTTTGCTTTACCTAGAACAAGTATGAAACTATTTTGCGAGAATAAAACTACGAGTACTTTGCGAGAATAAAACTACGAATAAATTGCAAGGTAATAAAAGTGGATAGCTTTTGTCAACAAGAAAGTCATTTGTCCCTAGGCAATCGATAACAAGTACCGGTAATCATTCTTGCAATTTTACATGAGGGTGAGGCATGAGCTAACATACTTTCTCTACTTGGATCATATGCACTTATGATTGGACCCCTAGCAAGCATCCGCAACCACTAAAGATCATTAAGGTCGTGAAACCCAACCATAGCATTAAGTATCAAGTCCTCTTTATCCCATACGCAACAACCCACTTACTCGGGTTTAAGCTTCTATCACTCTCGCAACCCACCATAAGCGAATCATGAACATATTGCAACACCCTACAACGGGGATCCCTCATGTTTGCGCGAGACGGAGGGCACCGTAGGACAGCACCATAAATAAAATATACAATCATACCAACCAAGATCATGATTAACCCACAGGACAAAAGGATCTACTCAAACATCATAGGATAACCAAATATCATTGGGAAATAATATATGGAGTTGAGCACCATGTTTAAGTAGAGATTATAGTGGGGAGAAGAGGTGTTACACCACTGCATATAGGGGGAGAAAGTTGGTGTAGACGGTAGCAAGATTGTTGATGTAGATCGCCGTCACGATCTTAGCCTCGGCGGCACTCCGGCGACACCGGGAGAGAGAGGGGGAGAGAGCCCCCCTCCTTCTTCTTCTTCCTTGGCCTCCCCCCTAGATGGGAGGAGAGTTCCCCCTCTGGTCCATGGCCTCCATGGTGGGGGAGGGGCGGGAGCTCCTCCGAGATTGGATCTCCCTCTCTGTTCTCTTCTGTTTCGCGTTCCCCAGATCTGGCCCTTCACCGTTTCTTAAATTCCCGGAGATCCGTAGCTCTGATTGCGCTGAAACTTTTACACGATTTTTTTCCATAAATTATCTTTATTGTGCCAGAAGAAGGGCCCCAACTGATGTTTGAGGAGGGGATACCTGGGCGCGCCAAGGGGTGCCCGGCGCGCCCTGGTGGGTTGTGGTCACTGTGGGCCCCCGTTTGCGTTGATTCCACCTCCCCAAAATCATAAATATTCCAAAATAATTCTCCGTAAATTTTTATCGCGTTTGGACTTCGTTTGATATGGATTTTCTGTGAAACAAAAATCATGCAACAAACAGGAACTGGCACTGGGCACTGGATCAATAGGTTATCCAATAAATCATATAAAAAGTTGCCAAAAATATGTGAAAGTTGTATTATATTGGCATGAAACAATCAAAAATTATAGATACGACGGAGATGTATCAGCATCCCCAAGCTTAATTCCTACTCGTCCTCGAGTAGGTAAATGATAAAAAAATATAATTTTTGATGTGGAATGCTACCTAGCATAAACTTGATCATGTATCTAGTCATGGCATGAATATTAAGACATAAGTGATTCAAAGCAATAGTCTATAATTTAACATAAAGACATTAATACTCAGGCATCCCAATAAACAATCATGTCTTTCAAAATATCAACGCTAAAGAAAGCTATCCCTACAAAATCATATAGTCTTGTCATGCTCTGTCTTCTTAACACAAAGTATTTATCATGCGCAACCCCGATGACAAGCCGAGCAATTGGTTCATACTTTTTAACGCGCTTCAGCTTTTTCAACCCTCACCAATACATGAGAGCAAGCCATGGATATAGCACTATAGGTGGAATAGAGTATGATGATAGGGGTAAATATTGAGAAGACAAAAAAGTAAGAAAGTCTCACATCGACGCGGCTAACCAACGGGCTATGGAGATGCCCATCAATTGATATCAATGCGAGGAGTAGGGATTGCCATGCAACGGATGCACTAAGAGCTATAAGTTTATGAAAGCTCAATATGAAAACTAAGTGGGTGTGCATCCAACTTGCTTGCTCATGAAGACCTCGGGCATTTGAGGAAGCCCATCATCGGAATATACAAGCCAAGTTCTATAATGAAAAATTCCCACTAGTATATGAAAGTGACTCTCTATATGAAAAACATGGTGCTACTTTGAAGCACAAGTGTGGTAAAAGATAGTAGCAATGCCCCTTCTCTCTTTTTTTCTTTTTTTTTCTTTTTTTTTCTCTCATTGTTCGGAGTCTCATCCCGACTTGTGGGGGAATCATAGTCTCGATCATCCTTTCCTCACTCGGACGTGCTCTAATAATGAATAATGATGATCATCACACTTCTATTTACTTATAACTCAAAAGAAATAAAAATTACAACTCGATACCTAGAACAAAGTATGACTCTATATGAATGCCTCTGGCAGTGTACCAGGATGTGCAATGATCTAGCATAACAACGATATCAAAAAATGGACAAGCCATGGAAATATCATGCTAGCTATCTTATGATCATGCAAAGCAATATGACAATGAATGCTCAAGTCACCAAAACGGAAGCGGTGGAAGTTGCATGGCAATATATCTCGGAATGGCTATGGAAAGGCCATAATAGGTAGGTATGGTGGCTGTTTTGAGGAAGATATAATAAGGCTTATGTGTGATAGAGCGTATCATATCATGGGGTTTGGATGCACCTGCGAAGTTTGCACCACATCTCGAGGTGAGAAAGGGCAATGCACGGTACCGTAGAGGCTAGCAAATTGCGGAAAGGTAAGAGTGCGTATAATCCATGGACTCACATTAGTCATAAAGAACTCATATAATTATAACAAAAGTTTATTAGCCCTCGAAGCAAAGTACTACTACGCATTCCCCTAGGGGGATAGATTGGTAGGAAAAGACCATCGCTCATCCCCGACCGCCACTCATAAGGAAGACAATCAATAATAAATCATGCTCCAACTTCATAGCATAACGAGAGACTATACGTGCATGCTTCGGGAATCAAAAACCCTTAACACCAATATTCCTACTAACCACAACCATTTACTAGTACCTCCCACATATTCCATCTCTATATCGCAAAACTATTGCAAGGAATCAAACATATTATATTTAGTGATCCATAAGTTTTATGTAGAATTTTACGACTAACCATGCAATTGACCAATTCCCGTTGACTCTCTAAATAGGTATAAGTGAAGCAAGAGAGTTTAATTCTTTCTACAAAAGACCATGCTCTAATAAATATAAGTGAAGCAAAAGAGCATTCTACAAATAACGGTTTTCTATGTGAAGAGAAACAGGCAATCCAAACTTCAAATGATATAAGTGAAGCACATGATGCATTCTATAAAGCCACACTCAAAAGATATAAGTGAAGTGCAATGAGCATTCTATAAATCGACCATGGACTATCTCCTACCAGCATGGTGCATAAAAGAAAAATAAAAACTAAACACAAAAGACGCTCCAAGATTTACGCATATCATGTGAAAGAAATGAAGACGAAAACATACCGATACTTGTTGAAGAAAGATGGGATGCCTTCTGGGGCATCCCCAAGCTTAGACGCTTGAGTCTCCTTGAATATTTACTTGGGGTGCCTTGGGCATCCCCAAGCTTGAGCTCTTGCCTCTCCTCCTTCTCCTCATATCAAGACCTCCTCGATCTTTGATCACTTCATCCACACAAAACTCAACAGAAACCTCAGTAAGATTTGTTAGTATAATAATGCAAATCACTACTCTAAGTACTGTTGCAAACCAATTCATATTTTATTTTTGCATTGTAGCTACTGTATTATACCTTTTCCATGGCTTATACCACCGATAAAAATCGATAGTTTCATCAAAACAAGCAAAACAATGCATCAAAAATAGAATCTGTCTTAAACAGGACAGTCTGTAGCAATCTGAACACCTACCATACTTATGGTACTCCAAAAATTCTGAAAAATTAGGAAAAAAATTAAAAAAATTGTATAGACAGACTATGCAAAAAGTTGCAGAAACTTTCGACGTTCCAATAAAAAATGTAAAGTCGCGCACTACAGCCAAAGTTTCTATTTTTGCACCGCACATACCAACAAGCAATCTAATCATCCTAAAGGAAAATCTTGGCACATTATTTTTATAATACAATGGATCTGTACAAGGGGATAATTATTTTTGTTGAAAAGTTTCTGTAATTAAGATTCACAAAGTTTCCATGGGCATGAACAAAGTTCAAGGCTAGCTCCCACTTTCACAATGCTCGTCCCTCTCACTTTCACTTTTCTTTTTGTGACGTTTTAAGTTCTCCTCTATATTTTTTTGTTTTTAAAATTTATAAAAGCACTCAACAGAAATAAATGACTCTCTAAAACTTCCGGGTTGTCTCCCTGGCAGCACTTTCTTTAAAGCCATTAAGCTAGGCATAAAGTGCCCAAGGTATATCAAAGCCAATTTTAATTAACAATGATTTGGCATTTAGTAGTAGCACAAAGCAACATATATCATGCAATGACGAAGTCTAACTGTAACACCCCCGGTGATTAGCAACAGTAATCACTTTTGATAATGACATGTTAGCATGATCAACAGTGCATAATCATCATTAGCATCACATTGCATTTCAACTCCTAAGTCAGATTCAAAATTTAAATGAAAGTGGAATATAAAAGTTGTCCAACATAAAAACTAAAATGTCCATTGAATAGAAAATATTGCAGAGGCTATTCTAGAATTGAAACCAATAAATAATAAAATGATTAGGTGGCTCTAACATAATTAAAACAGTAAGGATAAATGCATTTTAATTATTATAAAAATTGTGGGAGCTCCTAATTTCTCCAAACTAATTTTTGGTAGTGTTAGATAATGCCTAGTATTTGTTGGAGCAGTTCCTATGTTTTGCAAAATTCAAAATGTGGCTTAACTATTTACTAAACTGAGAAAAGGGGCGGGGAAAAAGAAAAGGAAATAGATAAAAGAAAAAGACAAAAGAAAAAGGAAAACAGAACAGAAAGAAAACAAAACAAAAAAAGAAGAAGAAGAAGAAAAAGCCCCGGCCACACTGGGCTATGGCCCGAACGGCCCAGCCCCCCTCCTATTAGGCCTCCCCCTGGAGGCCCGAACCCTAGCCCCCACACCCCCACCGACACCCCTCCCTCGCGTTCCCCCCCCCGGTTCGGATCGCAGCTGGCCCGCGCCCCCCCCCCCTCCCCGTGCGCCCACGCCGCTCGTCCCGCCGGCCCCGTCACCCTCGTCGCCGACCACCGTCGCCGCTCGCCTCCCGCGCCCATTGCCTCCCCCCTACATCGCTCGGTGAGGCCCGGCCCCGGCCTTTCTCTCTCTCTCGCCTCGCTCGCCCCCGCCCGCGCGCGCTCGGATGCGCCCCGGTCAGCGCCGCGCCGCGCCGCCCGCTCCTGCCGGCTCGCGTCTCGCCGTGCGTCGAGTGCAGCGCGATCGCCCGGGACCCGCTCCGGCACGCCCCGCTGCGCGCCGTCGCCCGCTCCGCCCGCCACCGAGCCGCCCCCGCTCGCCTCCGCCCCGCCTCTCCCACGCGCCACCACCCCCTCCGCTCCGCCCCGTCGCGCGCTTCACGGCCTCCCACGCCCGCGCCCGCTGCGCCGATTGGGCTGGCGCCCAGCGCCCGTTTGGCCCCTATGGGCCTATGGCGTATGGGCCCCGCCCAAAACGTTTTAAAAAATAATAAAAAGAAAAATAAAATAAAAATAATTAATTAATTAGTTAATTATTAGGCTAATTAACCCTGATTAGATTAATTAATATTAATTAATTAGTTTAATAATTGTTAATTAGTTAATTAAACCTAATTAATCTAGCAGCCTTGACAGGTGGGACCCACCCTGTCAGGTGGCTGCTGACGTCAGCATGATGTCATGCTGACGTCATCAATCACTATTCTGGATAATGTTTATTTTAAATAATTAAATAAATTCAGAAATTAATAAAAACTTAGAAAATCATATCTTTTAAACCGTATCTCCGATAAAATATTTTATACATGAAACTTGCTCAGAACGACGATACGAGCCCGGATACGCCCTCCGTATTCCCGTCAGACGCCCGCAGCTATAAGAACATTGAACTTTTAGACCGATTTCAGTAATGAATAGTGCCCAACTTTAGTTAAATAAATCCAAATAAATTCCATAATTAACTAAATCGTTTAGTTAGGCAGTAGAACACCCCGGCATATCATTTAGGCATGTCATACATATTGTTTGCATTATTGCCGTGAATTTATTGTTTCTCTCCCCCTCCTTCTCTCTCGATAGACGCCGCACGAGACCGACGTCGCTGCTGTGAGTACGACTACGCTACTGACGAGCAGCCCGTTGACGACCTCCTCTCTTGCCAGAGCAACCAGGCAAGCCCCCCCCCCCCTTGAGCATTCCAGATATCGCCCATTCTATTCTCCTGCTTGCACTAGACTTCGCTACTGTTATATGTATGCTCCTATTCTGATGCATGCCTGCTGTTGTAACCTGTTCATTGCTATCTTACCTGACTATGATAAAACGTTTAGTATAGGTTGGTATGACCCATTGTGACCCCACCACCTTACTTTGTCGCCCTGCTGTTCATCAACGACTCGATCAACGTGATCGTCGATCAGAGACAGACGCCTCACTTCACACCCCCCTAGTTGTACGACTCTGCGTAGTAACTATCGAGTGCCGAGGGTGATACCTCGTAACGCACTCCTGATGGAATACTCTGCAGCATAGCGTACGGTCATGGTCATCGAGGGTGATTCCTCCTTCTCCATGTCCGATACGACTCTGTCGTGCACCCCTCAGTGTGAACCTCGAGGGTGATACCTTTACGTTCACCCTGATGATTATGACCACACGGTTACTGAACTTTTCACAGGCGGGTCCACCCTGGTGGGTACCCGCTGGGGATCTATGATTTCGGGTGTGCCGGAAGGGCACTCGAGTGTGACATTGTGGCGGAGCATCAGAGACCTGATTGTCTCCGCTTGATACTAATTGAGCCTATTGGATTTGGGTGTGTGATCTAAGTGGTCGACGTGCCCTATACGCACTGCCACCACAGCGGGATAATGGTTTATGGGGCCCTCTGCGATGTACGTTTCGCCGAAGCTTATCAGACGTCACGATTCCACGTGCGGGCTGATCGTCGGGATTGGGCTGGATACTTCACTGGCGAGTTCAGTGTCGCGCCTGCACCCCGGCCAGCCACGCAAGCGCAGGGTGCCCAGGGCGATGGCCCGAGACCCCTGGGTGCATAGGTTAGTCCGGCGTGCTGACCTCTCTGCGAGCCTAGGTAGAGCGCTGCTTCGTGTTGATCTTCCGAGGACGGGCATTACCCAGCAAGTATGTCCGGCCAGAGTTGATCGAGCGTGTTGGGTAACAGTAGTGCACCCCTGCAGGGATGAATCTTCTATCGATAGCCGGTCCTACGGTAAAGGACGCTCAGTCAGTTGTGATCCCGATCTACACTTAAACTGGATACTTGTTACTTAATTGAAGCTTCGGGATACTTTCTCGCTGGGAGTCGAGGAAGGATCTTTGAGCTGTACTTCAACATGTTTGCTAAATAAAATGCTATTTACTCTCTTCTACTGCTTGCAAGATGATGGCTTTGAGAAGATGTTTGAAGATGCTAGTCTTCGATAGGACTAGGCCTTTCTCTCTATCTGGCATTTCTGCAGCCCAGTCCACATATACAGCCTTTTCTCCATTGATATGTTGCATATGTAGTATAGATCCTTGCTTGCTGAGTACTTCGGATGAGTACTCACGGTTGCTTTATTTTCTCTTTTCCCCATAACCCCACCTTGATGATACACCAGACGATGGAGTCCAGGGCCAGACGCCACCAACCGGAGCCTACTACAGGCGGTCCAGAGGGCCGTACTACGGATCGAACCAGCTGACCAGGAGTAGGATCGGAGGCTCCCAGGCAGGAGGCCAACGCTTCGATCTAGTGTCGCTGTTTGTGCTAGCCTTCTTAAGGCATAACTTGTCTAACTATGTCTGTACCCAGATATTATTTGTATGACTGACTTATGTATTCGGATCTTCGGATCCCTGGTCTGTAATATTGTGGACCTCCGTTTATTTGTGTTTAGGTATTGTGTTGTGATATTTCCGTGAGTCCCTGGGCTTGATCGTACACGTTTGCGTGTATGATTAGTGTACGATTGAACCGGGGGCGTCACACTAACTCTCTTCCTATGCATCGGCATGTCATACAAGAACAATTCATGCACATCAAGTAAAGGCCAATACATAGCATAAGCAGTTTCTTGCAATTTTATCGTGTTTGAAACATAGAGAGGTGGAGATATAGTTCCTCTCTCATAATAATTGCAAGTAGGAGCAGCAAGCACATGCATATTATAATCATCAAAATCATCATGTGTAGTGGTAGAAGGCAACCCATCAATATAATCCTTAATAAGGCAAACTTCTTCGATATAGTGTAGTTGGGAGAATTCAAAAAGTAATAGGACTATCATGTGTGGGTGCAATAGCAACAATTTCATTTTTAACATAAGGAACTATAGCAAGTTCATCTCCATGAGCATAATTCATATTGGCATCTTGGCCACAAGCATAGCTAGCATCATCAAAAAGGGGTATTTCAAACGAATCAATGGGATCATAGCAATCATCATAGCATTCATCCTTCGGTAAGTACGAAGGGAATAAAACAATGTACGAGTTGAAGAGTAACTCTCATTAGAGGTGGGCACGGGTAGCTAATCCGCTCTTCCTCCTTTTGTTTTCGCTCTCCTCGTCATCTTTTCATCCAATGAGCTCACAGTTTCATCAATTTCTTCTTCCATAGACTCCTGCAAAATATTAGCTCTTCTTGGACAGCGGAGAAGTCCTCAATATAGGTTTAACATAAGCATTAGAAGCATAATTATCATAGCAATATTTAAGTATGGCGAAATTTTCAGATTTGTAAAGAGTAGCGTCATACTTTCAATCAAAGAAGCAATTTCATAATGATAGTCTCCAACGTATCTATAATTTATGAAGTATTCATGCTGTTATATTATCATTCTTGATGTTTTACAATCATTTTTATAGCAACTATATTTTTTTTGGGACTAATCTATTGACATAGTGCCCAGTGCCAGTTGCTGTTTTTTTTGCTTTTTTTACATCGTAGAAAATCAATACCAACCGAAGTCCAAACGCAGCGAAACTTTTTGGAGATTTTTTATGACCAGAAGACACCCGGTGGGCCAAAGAGTACAAGAGGGGAGGCTCCGAGGAGAGCACAACCACCAGGGCACGCCTGGGCCCCCAGGCGCGCCAGGTGGGTTGTGCCCACCTCGGTTGCCTCCTGCACCGCCTCTTCGCCCTATAAATTCCCAAATATCCAAAAACCCTCGGGGTAACGCTAGATCAGAAGTTCTGCCTGATGATGACATGTACCTAGGTAGGGTCATAGGCCTGACCTGTATGCCCTACCCAAGGACACTGCACAGGTGTGTTAAGGCCCATAAAGCTGAACAAGAAGATACCGACTGAAATCCTCACGAAGCGTGATTCACTCGACAGAGGATCCACTCGGATATCCCAATTCCACTCGACCCTACGTATTCACTCGGAGTACAAAATTCCACTCGGAAAACAGAAGACCTAGAGCCACCCCAGTATGCGCAACGGTCGGGCATTCACTCCGTCGCCTTAAAGGTCATTTAACCCGGGCGTTACCAGTAACGTACGTGGCTTTATTTCCTCATAAACCCATGTGTAACCGAGGGTGGCGAGGGGTCACGCACTCTATATAAGCTAGCCCTCCCTCTTGCACAAGGGTTCGCACCCCTGTAACTATAACAACTCTCCAACCAACAAGCCTCGCAGCACCAAGACGTAGGCGTGTTACCTCCTCCGAGAGGGCCTGACTCGTAAAACTGTGCGTACAACTCGCCGTAGCTAGGACTCTGCCTGCTTCCTACGTACCCCCATCTCTACTGTCAGACCCTTCCTACGACAGTTGGCGCCCACCGTGGGTGGGTGGCGTCTAAGCGACGGTAAGGTGCAATCTTCAATCTTCGTCAACATGGTTTCGGCGGTGGATTGTCTCTGGGCCGTGAGATCCATCTCGGCGGGCTCTCCTTCATCGCCGATGATTCGGCCTGGCTCCAGGAGGCTCCCCTCGAACGTCGAGGCATCCCCATTATGGTGCGGCACACTTCCGCGTGAGTGCCTGCGGCGTCCTCCTGCGGCAGCCATCGATTCAGTAAGGGTCGACTCGCGCGTCTTCGCTCCCCGCGACCTGTCACCGCAAGCGATCCGGTCGCTCACGGCTCCAGCGGTGGGTGAAGCACGCAGTGGCCCGTCAGTCGGCCACGCCTCAAATCGTGGCGATTGAGCCGATTGAGTCCCTGTATGGCTTGTTCGATCTGTCGACTGCACCACTCAGATACTCTCTCCGAGTGCGAAAGCAATGACCCGCGAGGAAGTCCTCATGGTTGGTCCTCAGCGCAGCCCGCCAGGATTTCCCCATGGCGGCGGCGGGTAGCGGCGGTCCAGCACACAGGACAGTGAGACTACCTCAAGCCCTCACGCGGAACAGAGGGAAGAGCTGCGGTTGCAGGAATGATAGGCTCTCACAGACCCGCATCGTTGGGGAGACCCCGAAGCTAGGCTTTGGAGGTGCGCACGTAGCCATCTGGCTGGCGTGCGCGCCTGGAGAATCTTAGCAAGCACTCGACGACACGCCCACAGAAACATTCAGTTCCAGTCGACGGCAGTGGCAACTGTTCCGACTGGACATCAGGACGAGTGTCAGGTATACCATAACCCCGATCCAAAATGTTGCAGTAGCTGCGCGTATTGCAGATTCGATCAGCCATCCCTGTTCCGAGGCTGGTAGAGGTTTACAGCAGATTCGAGCACTGCTCAGGGCGGCGGAGAGCAGAATTCAGCTTTTTCCCAGTCGCGCAATAGGATTCACAGCAGGTCCTCATGGCGGACACAGTTGTGCAGTCGGGCACACGCCCGAGATCGCCTCCGGCCTGAAGATCATGGTTTCGCCCAGGATCAGTTCCGGGTCGGGGCCAACGGGCAGTTGAGCCCGATACCACCGTGATGACCAGCCGTCGAGTGCCTACGCCCCCCTTCGAGGGGTGGTTCATATGCACCCGGCGGTTATGATGACAGGCACCCGTCGGCGATGGGAGAGGAATCCAGGCGACCACCCGAGAGGCCGGTTTTGATGCAAGGTCAGTCCTTGTTCAGGGCTGGTTGACAGAGGCAGAGCAAGCTAGAGAAGGTCTAGACAGAGGATCGCCCGAGTGGAGCAGAGCGTTGTCTCTGGGCCGAGTGTTTCAGCAGAGCCATTCGAGCTGCTGGAGATTCCTCCAACTTTAGATGGCTGCAGGACCAAGTAGTTACTGGCGAGTCAAAGCCAGACCGTGGTTGGAGGATTCCGAGTGGCAGTGCAGATTGGCGGAGGCAATGACGAAAGTGGCCATGAAGCACCTGCCTTGATGATGCTTGAGGGCTCGGCCAGGCTTGGTTGAATCAGTTAGTCCCCGCTAGCATATACTTGTTGGGAAGACTTGGCCTGAGTGTTTATCAAGACATTTGAAGGCACTTGCAAGCGTCCCACTGACTGTTGAGTGCAGATTGTGACCAAAAGCCAAATGAAACATTGAGGGTTACATCCAGCGGTGGAATACGCTTCACATCTGGGTGGAGAATATTCAGAGCACCAAGCATCTGCGTTTCAAGGAAGGCGTACGATATAGAGAGCTCACATGAAATTCGGTCGTCTAGGGCCATGACTTTGAATCGGGATGATGGAAATAGCCACTCGGTACGCGAATGGCGGAAGAAGAGGACCAGCTCCGTATGGCAAAGGGAAGACAGTCGACCCCGATGCTGGAGGTGGAAATCCCAGTCGGAAGCAAAACGCAAGGCTGAGCCACAGGGCAGGCTGAAGCTGCAGTGGTGAATACCAGGGAAAGTTCAAGGAAAGCCTAAGGGCCATGGATTCCCAAAGAAGATCAAAGAACCAGTGGGCCAGGATGTTCTCGATTTACGTGTTGCCATCCACACGAAGAAAGAGAGGAGGGCAACTTGATTTTGCCCAAGCACCACACTCGACAGTGTAGATTCCTTAGTCCAGCAGTTTTTGTGAAGGTCAGCAGAGTGAGAGGGTCTGATAAGGATGACGAGAAGAAAAGTTGGATGATTACCCAAAGGTCAACGCAAACCCTAGTGATTTTTGCTGATGTTGAGAGCAAAAGTCGACTGAAAGTCATCAACAGAGAGGTGAACATGGTTGTTCGGCAACTACAATACCTCAAGTGGTCAAAGACTCCGTATCCACCTTCGATCAATAAGATCACCCAGCTCACGTTGCTACCCCTGGGCGGCAAGCTTTGGTTTGTGGACCCCGCCATTGGAGGCAACTCGATTGCGTAAAGTTCTCATGGACGGTGGCAGTGGTTTGAAAAATTCTTATGCGAGACCCTTCAGGGGATGGGCATTCGATGTCCCGACTCAGTGAGCGCAGCATGCAGTTCCACAAGGTCATCCCAGGAAAAGAAAGCGAAATCACTCGGACAGATAGCTTGGATGTGGTTTTGGTTGATTAAAGAATCGCAAAGAAAAAGTGACGTTTGAAGTGGTCGATTTTCACAGTGCCTATCATGCCATTCGGGCAGCACGGCGTATGCCGCTTCTGGCTCGACATGTTACGTATATCTCAAAACTGAAGCTGCCCGGGCCCAAAGGTGTGACACGTCACTGGGAGGATAGACAGAGAGCAGAGGAATGCCTCCAGAAGGGTTCCAAGATAGCTGATGAGCAAATGGCGGTGGTGGAGCTGGAAGAGTACAAGAAATGCTGACCCAAGTGATTTTGCCGTTCCAAGAAGCCCGCTTCTGACTCAGCATTAGTTAGCTGGCGAGACGAAGCCAATACATTCACCCGGAAGATCCCACAGCTGTGTGACCCACATTTCATCAAAAACTCGATAGCAAATAGGAAGTCGCGCCATCAGTTCCTCCGTGAGAACTGGGACATCTTGCATGGAACCATCGACATGCCAGGTGTACCCAGTGGACTGGCTGAGCACCGTTTGTGTGTCGACTCCAAGCCAAAATTGTCAAAGAGCACCTCCGTTCGGTCCGCCGTGGAGAAGAGGAAGGCGATTGGCGGGAAGTGGCTCGGATCTTAGCAGCTGAGTCATATGCGAGAATACCACTCCGAGTGGCTCGCCAAAGTCGTCATGGTACCCTAAGAAGGATTAATCACTCTGCATGTGCATTGACTTCAAACATATCAATGGGCCTGCCGAAAGATCATTTTCTGCTCCTCGCATTGACCAGATAGTCGACTCGACTGCGGGGTGTGTGAGATTTGGCTTTCTTGAGGCGTATTCCAGATACCCATCAGATCCGACTGTATGAGCAGATGCAATAAAAAATGGCCTTCATCACCACATTCGGGTGTTTTTGCTATATCACTATGCCAATCGGTCTCAAAAATGCTGGCGCCATGTTCATGTGTCTGATTGCCTGCTCACTCAGATCAGTCAGAATGTGGGAGGCCATAGGATGACATTGTGGTCAAGCACGTAGAAGTTGAATGCTGATCGATCTAGCTGAAACCTTTGCAAATTTGAGAAGGTTATGACATTAGTTGAATCCGTCCAAGTGCACATCGGAGAGTTACCAGAGGAAGCTAACTCGGTTTCCTTGTTTACGAACGAGGAAAGATGCCAATCCTGGAAAGTCAGTGCAAATTCTCCGAATGAAACGCCCTGTACATGTGCACGATGGTTCAGAGAGCTCAAGGTTGTCTCGCTGCATTGAGTCGGTTTATTTCACGACTCGGTGAAAGGCTCTGCCTCTTACCGACTGATGAAAAAGTCTGGACACGTTCAAGTGGACTCCCGAGCTGAATGAAGCAGCGTTTGTGGAGTCAAAGCCCTGCTTTCCACCTAGCCGGTGCTTGCTGCTCCAAACAGCAAAGAGCCTTGCTCCTATATATTGCAAGCTATTGGTCAGGTGTAGCACGGGGCTCGCAGTGGAAGAAGAAGAAGAAGGCAAGGCCTATAAAGTTTAATGCCCAGTGTATTCATCTTGAAGTCTTGAATCCATCCAGCAGAGGTATCCACATTACCAAAAGTGTTTATGGAATTTACTTGACTGCAAAGAAAGGTTGCACATTATTTCCAAGACCACTCGGTTCAGTCGTCAGTGACGCTCCATTGCTGAGATCATGAACAATTGAGATGCAACTGGTCGAGTGGCTAAGTGGGCACTTGAACTTCTCCCTTTGGAATCAAGTTCGAAGCAAAGAAGGCGATCAAAACTCAGGCGCTTGCAGATTCTTGGCCGGTGGATTGAACAGCAACAACCGACTCAAGTTCACTCGAAACACTAGACTATGTTCTTTGATGGGTCTAATATGTTGAATGGTTCTGTCTGCCGGAGTGGTCCTGGTGTCCCCAAGAGGTGACAAACTCATTTATGTTCTCCAGATTCACTTTGCTCTCCATAACGAAGCTGGAGTATGAAGCACTCCTCTAGGTTGCGATGGGCATCTCACTCGCGTCCGTTGCTGATGGTCTACGGGACTCTGATTGGTGGTCAATCAGGTGATGAAGGAGTGGGGCATTAGAACCCTGCCATGACTGATACTACAATGCAGTGAGAAAATTAGGAAATGGTTCGAGGGATGAGCTTCACCACATTCCCCGACTCAAAAATCAGAAGCTGACGATCTGGCAAAGATAGGTTCCACCTCGGAAGCCCATCCCCAGCAAGGTGTCTTTTAGGACATCTCCATTCCTGTCAGGACAGAAGATCCTTTCACTGAAGAGAGCTTCTCCAGGCGAAAAAGTCCTACGGTCTGACTGAAAAGAGATAACTGCTGTTATTGACTTGGTTGATGGAGATCCTGGTAACACCCCAGTGGACAGGACCATTCATCGCTTATCTGCTCAGGAAGGAAACTTCCAGAAGATGAAGTTTGAAGCGAGACGATGTCCGCAGAATACAAAGCATTCATAGTGATCAATGGGTAGCTTTATAGAGAGAGTGTCAATGGCCGTCACCCAACGATGCATTTCCTCAGAAGGTCGACTGATTCTGGACGAGATTCAACGGGGAACTTGGTCACCATGTGTCTCCTCCGACCATTGTGGCCAAAGCATACCGTGCAGGATTATACTGGCCCCGGGGCTAACGAAGCTGCAAAAGAAATTGTGGACAAGTGGGAAGGTTGCCAGTTCTACGCAAAACATGTCGCACAAGCCGCATCTGCTTGAAAAACCATCCACTCGTCTGGCCATTTGCTGTGTGGGGGTGGATATGATTGGGCCGCTCAGGACCGACAGAAGCGGTTCACTCATTACTTGTACAGTCGACAAGTTCACAATGGGATTGAAGCCAAGCGTATCAAGAACTTAGACTCACTCACAGCCATCAAGTTATAAAAGAGCTGATATTCAGATATGGTGTTCCGCACAGTATTATCATAGATAACGGCTCCACTTCGATTCGGAAGAATTCAGAGCATTTGCGCTTACCCAAGGCACTCGGGTAGATTACACATCCGTTTGCGACCTGACAGTCGAATGACAAGGTAAAAGAGCAATGGTCTAATTTCCAGGGCTGAAACCTCGACTCATGCAGACCTTGAACAGCCAGCTGGAGCTTGGGTGGACTGAACTGTGCTCGTTTGGGGGGATGAGGAGACTCCCAACCGATCTACCAAGTGACATCCTTTCTTCATGGTGTAGGGGCTGAAGCTGTGTTCCTATGACTGTTTCACAATGCACCCCGAGTGGAACTTCATCGAAAGCTAAAGCCAAGCAAGCACGCCAAGATGCCATGACCTTCTAGAAGAAGAGCGAGATGAAGGCTTGGTTCGGTCGACCATTTATCAGCAGGATCTTCGTCGATTACATGCAAAGAAACAAAGGGTTCGGCATTTCAAGAAGGAGACTGTATCCGAGTGGATCAGCAGCGACCACAAGCTCGCACTAGAGGGGAAGGTCCTTTCTCACACTATGGTGCTTCACAATTAGGGGCATATCATCTTTACAACTTGAGCTAAAAGAAAGACGG